>CAUYRB010008627.1:0-113265 GCA_963574695.1 Propithecus perrieri | reverse complement strand
AAACTTCTAGAAATAAAAAGCACAATGTCAAAAATGAAAATTACACTGGATTGGATAAGAAGCATATTATACAGCGGAAGAAAAGATCAGCAAGCTTGAAATCTTAGCAATAGAAATTATTCAAAATGAAGCACAGAGGGGAAAAAAAGATTCAACAGAAAAGAATTATCCTTCATTGCACTTCAGGAAAAGATTAAGTGGTCTAACGCACATTTGGAGTTCCAATATACAGGGTAGGGGAGAAAAATATTTTACAGTTTATGCCCCAAATTTTGCAATTTATTTTAAAACCATAGAACCACAGATCTCAGAAGTGCAAAAAAACCCCAAACCAAGAAAATATTTTTTAAAATAATAGCAAATCAAAGCACATAAGCAGAAAATTTCTGAAACCAGCAACAGAGATAATCTTATAATGACTCAGAAAAAAGCACATTATATACAGAATAATGATAAAAATGGCAGAAAATTATTATTAGAAACCATCTCAACCAGAAGTCAGTTGCATGACATCTTTACAGTGCTAGAAAAAAGGCTCAAAATGTCATATCAACTAAATTCTATACCCAGTGAAAATATCTTTTTAAAAACGAAGTTGAAATAAGATTTTTTCTGGCCAACAAAGGTAGAGAGACAGTTTTTATCAACATACATGCAATACAAATAATGGGAAAGTCATTTCTTCTTGCAGAAGGAATGATAACAGATTAACATTTTGACCTATAAAGGAATAAAGAGGAATAAAGAACACCAAAATAAAGTGTAAATATAAAGGACGCTGTTGTTCATTTTTAGTCTCTTAAAAACATAATCGACACTTCTGGTTCCGCATGTAAGGAGCTTGGAAGGACATAGTGTCCTAAGAACAAGTAAAAAGCTGAACACACTAAAAAAAAGACTCAACTCTTCTTGGATCCATTAGAGAAGCAAAGTCACAGGGAAAACCATTGTCCCCAAATTGGAGAGCCAGACAGGCAGGTACAACTTACCAGAGCAGAACCTCACAAGCAAAAACTTCCCTAGGTACCAGTTGTGGGGAGGAAAAACCTAAACTCTGATTGACAAATCACTGTAAGGTAGATGTGGACAATCTGCGAGTCTAAAGCTCTGCGGGCACCCACATTTTATGAGTTGTACCTACAAGAGTTTCACCACAATTTGACAGTGAAGATCAGAGAAAAATCCCCTCTGCTTCTAGCAGAGGGAGGGGAAAAGGAACCAGTTTGAAATGAGACAGAGCATTCTGTTCTTAAAAAGGTCTGACCTCAGGAGAAACTATTTAACCAGAGGGAAACCTGATGGGGTTTTATCAGCGCCTGACTGACCTGGGCCAAGGGAGATGCCTAACTCCAGCCCATCCTGTCCCCCGAAGTGGGAAGCATTGTGAAGCTCACCTTGCAGAGGCAGAGGCTCACTAAGAGACTGAGACCTAATCATGGAACTGCGAAACACTTCAAGGCTTACTACAAAGCTACTGCAATTGAGACAGTGAAGTGTTGCTGTAATGATAAAACATAGAACAAAAGAACAGAATAGAGAGTTTAGAAACAGACTCATATATGGTTAATTTATTTTTGAAGATGTTGCCAAGGTCATTAATGAGAAATAATAGTTTTTTCAACAAATGATGCAAGAATAATGGGATATTCATATGAAAAACAATTCATTTCAGCCCTTATTTCGCACCACTAAAAAAAATTAAATTTATATGGATTATAGATTAAATCTATGAGCTCAAGCTAAATAATTCCTAGAAGAAAAGATTGTGACCTTGATTTGGCAAGCATTTCTTAGATAGGACACAAAAGAACAAATCATAAAAGAAAATTGATATATTGGATTTCACGAATATTGTAAATGTTTGCTCCTCAATAATTACTTTTAAGGAAAGAAAAGGCAAGTCACCATGTGGTCAAAGAAACTGCTGCATAGCAAATATCTGATGAAGGATTGTATCCAGAAATATAATACAACTTGTTTACAAGATGATAACTCAATACTAAAATAGGGAAAAGATTTTAATAGACACGTCACCAAGGACTATGTATAAATGACAAATGAGGGCAGGAAAAGACACACATTTTCATCAGTCATTAGTGAAATGCACGTTAAAATTACTGAGTCACCACCACACGCCTACCAGAAAGGTTAACCTTTAAAGACACAGACAAGCTCAAGTTTTTATCAGGAAGTATCGTAGCTACAACCCTCAGACATTGCTGGTGGGAATCACTCAATGACTGGGAAATAGTATACATCCTAGTTTACAAAAAAAAAAAAAAAAGTTACAGAAATGTATAGATACACTAGTGCCCTTTATGACTTTATATTCCAAAGTGCCAGTTAATAAAAGAGTTCTTTAGTTCTGCCTGGAAAATCTACATCTGTAATTTAACTTGTAACTCCAGTATTTCAGATAACACCTATGTTAACTTTATTAAATTTTGGTCTGAAAGTACTCATTTTTATTTCTTCTTTTATAAGAATATGAAGTTTATCCTTCATTTAGAATGATTCTACTGGCACTCTGTCATGTAAAATTTTATATGGAATTACATATTCTAAGAACAGCTATCTGAGAAATGTGTAATTTGTTTTTGCTTTAGTTTTTTAAGTTATATTTATTCTACTGTGATGTAATATATGTGAAGATATATGTCATATGTGATCGTGAGATTATAGTTAATTATATTATCAAAGGTCCAGATAAATCTTAATTAAATAGTATTTCTATATTAAAATAAAACTAGGCAAATGCTGAAAGTTTTATCTTTTTAAATTTCCAGTCCTGTATTTCAATATTTTCTGTATTCTCTGCATTTTTTGTCTTTCCTTTTTTTTCTGCCTTCCTTTCCTTTCCCTTCCCTTCCCATTTCCTTTCTTGTGTTATTTCTAACCCGTGCCTCAGCTCTTCCTAAGTGGATAAAACCTTTAAAACTGTAAGGAGAGAATGGTTGTTGTCTCCCAGGAAGCTTAAAGAGTTAAAAGTTAAACATTGTCATATTAGCTTCCACAACCCGTTATTCTGTGATGAGAGCAGACTCAATATTATCCTGTAAACACTACTGGTTCAGGATTACCTACCAAGAACAACCAAAGACTCTGCAAAGTTTAATATATTGTAAAACATGCAAAATAGTTGTGTTTCATGCCCCTTCTATTTTCTCAAGGGTCTTTCATAGTCACATGATGAGGATTTTGGGGGTAATCTCCACAAAATGATACCACCTGCCCTTGCTGTTCCTCTGCAAGGCACATCTGAGGATTATTTTTTTTATTGCTCATTTTTGCCAAGAATGTCTACAAACTGACACCTTTACTGTCTGCAAAGTAGAGGGAGCTAAAAAAGACAGTGAACCCTTTGCACCGATATGGCCTAATATTCACACCTTAAAGGGTAATTCTCCACTTACCAGTCAAATAAACTCAGTGAAATAAACTCGGGATTAGATTTTACGAGACTGGTAATTAAGAATAGATTGCAAGTGCCTTTATATATCAAAAATCAAGCAGGGACACACAATCATTCTTTCAATCAATTTTCTCAGAAAAGGGCACACTATGCTTCGCTTTTTTTCTTTTTTCTTTTTTGTTAATTTTATAAGGAAAGAAACCCCATGTTACAAAACGAAAAAAGTCTTCATCATGTTTTAACTTTGTAAATTTCTAAAGAAATGGGTACAATTTCTCACTAAGTTTCTCATTTTCAACTGAGGCAGAGGTGTATGTGTAGATATCCTTTTAATCTACACAGTACAGAAACCATCAATGACAGCTCTGAGCCCAACAAAAGTCACAAGGCAACCAATACGAGGACTCATAGGATGACATTAAAAAGAGACCAAGCTAAAACAAGAGCAAGAATTTTATTCAACTCTGGATAATCCAGGAAGAAAGCATAAGAATAATGATTTTTTAAATATCCGAACACATGTAAATTTCACCTCCCTTCCAATCCTTATAAAAAGTGGACACCAAAACCAATAGAGAAATTCAAAGTAGACACAGATGCTTCAAAATTAATACAGAAAAAGCTAAAATTATAAAATGAGCAAAATTTGATAGAGAATTATATTCACACGATGAATCAGAATTATTTTCTTTCCCTACATGGTTTTTAACAAGAGAAAGAAGGGATGTAAAGAATGCAAACTTTGAAATAAACATTTTGTATTTTAGATGATAGCTTCCTGTAACTTCTTAGAATTAGAAGACACTGACGTTAGAATTAGTGAAAATTAGAAGGGAAAAAGGAAGAAAGGAAATAATGGCATCTTTTACTTACTCTTGATAAAAGCAACAGGAAAGAGATTTGCAACAGGGAAGGTAAATTTGGACTTAAGCCAATGCTCACCGCTGTAATTACCTGCTGTGTCTATTTTTGATTTAGCCTGCCTTGTGATACTTGATATCATAATGAACTGTTGATTGTGTTTACGAATATTCGCATGGTGCTCATTTGCTGCCTTTTTTTCAGTTAGAAATGCTGTTTTGTGTACTGAAAATGGCTTCACCAGCTGAAAATAATTCCATATCATTTCAATTTAATAGAGATACATTTTACCTAAATTCAATTTTATGCAAGTTTGTTGCAACTTGCAAAACCACATCCTGGAGAAAGAAAAAAAAATGCCATATTATGTGTGTCATTCCCTTCAAGCACTCCTATGCGTGCATATTTGTTACCAGAAACAATTTTATGATTTGGGGATGGCAGCAACATTTTTGAAGAAAAATAACTTTTATCCCCCCAAATCACCAAAAATTGTTTATTTTAAAAGCCATGAGAAGCTTTTCAAACAATGTATCAAATTTCTAGTATCTCCTTAATACAAATATACAGAAAAATGAAAAGTGAATTTGTACTCAAAATTTTTTTGGCATGTTCTTTCTTAAGAAAATCCACAATTGAATAGAATAGATACACTCTCATAATTAACTATTATTAAGAAACTATTAGTAAGCAATTAGTACCCTAAACAGATCTCTCAATCAACATTTATTGAGCAACATTAGGCTATGCAGATTGGAGAAATGTTAAGAATTGTGTAAAATTTATCCATGATGAAGAGCAATAGTATTAGCAATGAATGATTCATTGTTGGCTAGGTGCCTGGCCATAAAAACATCATATCAGTAATTTTATTTTTCCCCCAATTTTGAGGAGAATCTATTATATTATTTATCCTGATGAAGGAAATAAGACCAGGGAGATTAAAGAATTTGGTCAAAGTCACAAAGGTAGTAAATGGCAAAAATAGGATTTGAACAATGCTTTATTCCATAATAAAACCTATAGATTTTCTTGTCCGTTGTATTTCCTTTTTTCTCTAAGATACGGCAAATAGACAGTTTCAAATTTGGAAGCTCAAAATGGATAGTTCCACCATGAAGAAAGTTCCAGAATGTTTTCTATTACACTAACTTGATGTGTTGATACAAATGCTAATGAACTTGCAAGGGAGTTCTCCTTGTTGCTCACTGTACAGAAAACCAATTACTGAGACAATGAGGATTGTCTGGGAAGAAAAGAGATTTATTGCAGAGGATGCATCAACCAAGAGGTAGGAGGAAGGGATCACCTCAAATCAGCCTCCCGGTCAACCTGGTCAGGAGTTTTTCTGGAGGCGAAATGAGTAATGGATGAGAGGAGTGAGCACCATTACGTGTTTGGGGTGGAGTGCAGGGCACTCAAGTGCAGTGAGAAATCATGCTAGTACATACATCATGTGATCAATGGCAGATAAGTCCCTCTCAGGGAAGGGACTTGAGTAGTATAATGAGCTAGAGGTTGATATCGGTCATTCTTTCAGCCTTGTGTGCAGGCAGGATGCACGGAGTAGGCTGTTCAGTGGGTCCTTGGGCACAATCGGTGGTGGGGTGTCGCTTACCTTGTCTTCTCTGGACAAACAGGTGGTGTAAGGCTTTGTAGTTATGTCATGGCTGCAAAGAGGTTCCACCTTTTCTGGGGAAAAAAAACTCAAGAAAGAATGCATCAGCGTAACAAAAAGTTACAAAGTTCTGGTCAGTAAATCTTACTGGTCTGGGAACTTGAAATATAGAGAACTATAAAAAGGCATTTTTGCTTATGGAGCCAGTTACACTAGTAGACAGAAGCCTCGCGTTCCAGATTCGGCTTATTTGCCAACAACCCTGTGGTGCCGAATGGTAACTTCATCTTTGGGCTTTAGTTGCCTTGGCTTTAAAAGGACAAATTGCAATAAATTTTCCTAGACTCTTTCATTTTCTGAGATCCTATAAATCAACTGAAAGATAAGCAAAGAGTGACAATATTATGAATAAAATTTTATTATTTCTAAGTTAGATGTATTTTCTCCCATCATTTATAATAGCAATGTAAGAATCAATATTAGCGATTATCACAACTTATTTTGCATATACATTTCTTTTAGACATTTAAATTGCTCTATATTTTTGCTATTATGAATAACACTATGAGGATGTTTCCTTATATGTGCATCTTTGTAAGATTACTTCCTTAGGTTATTTATATTCCTACAAGTGGAATTGTTAAAAGGCATATTCATTTAAAATAGTTATACAAAAATGCTTTCTTATAGAATGATTTTATGAATAAATATTTTCCCAACTCCATGACAACACTGATTATTAATAACCTTTTTAATAATTTACAAAATAGTTCTAGTATGGCCATTTTTCACATCTTTGTTTCATTTTCCTTGCCCCTTTTATCCATTTTCTAACTGGTTTCAGCTGATTTCAATTATTTAATGATATATAAGATTTAAGGTATATTATATTTATTGCATAGATATTAAGTACATAGGCCAATGACTGTATTTTAGTTATTTATATCTATGTTAAAAAAATCACTCCAAGACATACTGGCTTATGATAACCAGCACTTATCCCGGTTTCTGTGGGACAGAAATTCAGAGCCTCTCAGCTGGGTAGCTCTGGTTCAGGGTCTCTCACGTTGTTACAGTCAGAATGCTGGCATAGGCAGTAGTCCTCTCAAGGATTGCTTAAGACTAGAGCTTCCACTTCTGAAAGTCACATGGCTGTGAAATGGAGAACCCAGTTGTTTGCTGTTACCTTGTCGTGTGAACCTCTCCACCAAGCTTTTTGGGTGTCCTCACTAGATGGCACCTGGCTTCCCCGAGAGTGAGCAATTATGACCTTGTCCCTGTAGTAACCCACTATCACTTCCACGTTATTTGTTAGACTCAAGCCATTAGGTCCAACCAACATTCAAGTGGATGGGATTAGGCTCTAACTCTTCCAGAAGGAAGTGTTGGAGAATTTGCGGGCATATGTTCAAACCATTACAATAACTTCTTACATATATATGCACTGGTAAAACCTAGCACGGATGTTAATAAAGTGTCACCTGCTTTCTTTTGGTTAGTGCCTGCATAGATAACCAGAACGTATCTTTTTTCCGTAATTGACTTTAAACCTATCTGTGTTCATGTATTTATGATATGTCTCATAAATGGTATATTTTGGCCTTCTTTTGTATTCTATCTTACAGCTTTTGTTTTTCAACTAGAATGTTTTCACTCCTTATAATTCATGTCATTGCTGATAGGGTTGGGCTTATATAGAGAATGTTTTTCTTTATTTTCTATTTGCGCTAATTGCTAATTTATTCCACTGTTATTGCCTTCTTTTGAATTAATCAACTTCTTAATATTCCATTTTATCTCCTGTATTAGTTTTTAGTAATTGTTTTTCACATTATAATTTCGGTGGTTGCTCTTTAAACCATACATCCTTGACTTCTTATAGTTTACCCTAAAGTAGTACTTTTACCAATTGTCAAACCATGTATGAACCTTGCAACATTTTAATTCCACTTACAGTCAATATTCTTTTTTTTTATTTCAGCATATTATGGGGGTACATATGTTTAGGTTACGTATGTTGCCCTTGCCCCCCCTCCCCCCCAAGTCTGAGCTTCAAGCGTGTCCATCCCCCGGATGTGCACATCGCACTCTTGTGTATACCCGTCCCCTCCTCCCCCCTCCCCCCTCCCCCTTGCCCGACATCCAATAAATGTTATTCCTATATGTGCACTTATGTGTTGATCAGTTAATACCAATTTGCTGATGAGTACATGTGGTGCTTGTCTTTCCATTCTTGGGATACCTCACTTAGTAGAATGTGTTCCAGCTCCATCCAGGAAAATACAAGAGGTGCTATATCACCATTGTTTCTTAAAGCTGAATAGTACTCCATGGTATACATATACCACATTTTATTAATCCACTCATGTATTGATGGACACTTGGGTTGTTTCAACATCTTTGCAATTGTGAATTGTGCTGCTATAAACATTCAGGTGCAGATGTTTTTTCATAGAGTGTCTTTTGTTCTTTTGGGTAGATGCCTAGTAATGGGATTGCTGGATCATATGGTAATTCTACTTGTATCTCTTTAAGGTATCTCCATATTGCTTTCCACAGAGGTTGCACTAGTTTGCAGTCCCACCAACAGTGCATGAGTGTTCCTATCTCTCTGCATCCACGCCAACATTTATAGTTTTGGGATCTTTTGATAAAGGCCAGTCTCACTGGAGATAAGTGATATCTCATTGTGGTTTTGATTTGCATTTCCCTGACGATTAGAGATGCTGAGCATTTTTTCATATGTTTTTTGGCCATTATTCTGTCTTCTTTTGAAAAGTTTCTGTTCATGTCCTTTGCCCACTTTTTGACAGGGTTGTTTGATTTTTTCTTGTTGATTTTCCTGAGTTCTAAGTAGATTCTAGTTATCAGCCCTTACAGTCAATATTCTTTTAAAGTTACTGACACAGTTATCCTTTTTGTTGCTCTTCATTCATTTCTAGTGATCTGTCCCTCTGCCTTGAATCATTTTCTATCAACATGACATTGCTCCTGTAGTATTTTTTGGTAATTCAGATCCGATGGTAAATTTTTAATCTTCTCAACTTGTAATTTCTGGAAATTATCATCATTTGGCCTTAATTTTGTTGGCTAATTCAATAGGCCATAGAATTCCAGTTTGACAATATTTTTTTTCTTGCACATTAGAGGCACTATTTCCTTGCTTTCTGGCTTATATAATTTCTTGAAAGCTGGCTTTCCATTTTATTATCTCCCGTTAAAGATGATGTGCCTTTTTCCTATGAATGTCTTTAAGATTTTTCTCTTCATCTTTGAATTAAAGCAGTTTGACTACAATGTGCCTATGTGTGGTTTATTTGTATTCATCTTGCTTGGGAGTTGCTGAGCCTCATAAATGCATTATTTCATCAGTTTTAAGACTTTGTCTCTACAAATATTGCTACTATTCCATTCTCTTTGTTCTTCATCCCCAGAGCTTCCATTGCACATAAATCAAATATTTTGACTACATGTTCTATATGTCTCTTATGCTTTGTTTGTTCTTTTCATTCCTTTTTTTTTCCTTCTTTGTATTTAGTTTGGATATTTTCTATTGACTTACTTTAGAGTTTATTAGTATTGCCTTTTGCTATGTTCAGTCTACTGTTAAAATCAACTGATGGATTTTTAATAGCAATCAATTCATTTATTGAACTAATTTAATATCAGTTGTTGCATTTTTTGGTTCTAGCATATCATCAGATTTATAGAAATATATTTTTATAGTGATTTATTTTCACTAGCCTTTCTAAACCTTCTTACCTCATTAATTATCTATAAATTCCTTTGGATTTTCTACATAATTATATAATATTCAAAAAAGTTTGTTTCTTCCTTTCTAATCTTTTATACTTTATCTATTTTTCTCAAACATTCAAATTTATCAGTTAAAATTGGTGATTTCAGTTGATTGAAATGATGTAATATATAATTACTTCTTTTTCCTTTCTCATATTAATTATTTGTGCTTTTAGAAAACATGTTTTGATCTATTGGTCTTTTCATAGAGCCAGTTTGTATGCCTAGATTAACTGGTTTCTACTTTGTTGTTTCCTTTTCTTTCTTTTTCACATTTCTTCAATTGCATACTTAATTAATTATCAGCATCTCTTCTTTTATGCCATAAATTTTCCTCTGAGTATTGTTTTTGCTGCATCCTATAAGTGTTTATATTTAGTTTTACAAAGTCAATTATACATACTATTTAGCTCTAGTTTCTGATTTTTATTATGATTTTTAAAATTTATGAATTACTTAGATGTGTGTTATTATCATTTTCGTTATAAAATTTAACCCACTTTCACTGGTTGTTAGAAGTAGAAATCAATTGGTATCTAGCAAATTTTGTTTATAGAATTTCTTTTGTCAACTTTTTAAAATGATTCATTAGTGATGACAAAGAATCACTGGGTGCCACGTCCATTTGATCAAGCTAGTTAATTATGTTGTTTAAATATTCTATATACTTTCTCCTCTCTCTCTCTTTCTCTTTCTTGCTCAACCAATGAAATACTAAAAAGAAAAACCTTATACCTTCACTGCAGAAAATGTGGGAAATATGGAAAATAAAATCAGTAAAACATAAAACATCAAGTGAACTTTTAATTTCACTTTTCTAATTAATTGAACCCCTTTTGAAATACATTATATAGAGATTTAAGATAAGGTAGAAATAGAGATGGAGATTGCAGCAGAAAAGAAATATTTTTTTTCCCACCTTAGATTGATGGCTGAGGCCCCTATAACAAAAGACAGATTAATAAGAGAAAAGCATATACATTTATTTGATATAAGATGTATGTGTCATAGGAGTCTTCAGAAATGAAGTCCCAAATATGCAGATGAACCTGTCTGTGTATTTTTATGCTTAGGTTTGATGAAGAATGGAATGTGTTGGACAAACATAATGGGAGGACAAAAGGGTATGATCCAATGGACATAAACTGGGAGGGACTTCCAAGGCCTGTTTGTTCAGATTCTTCTCTGTGATCCATCATCTTCAGAGATAAGCATGTCCCCTTCCTCCAGGAACAGTGGGGGCACCACTCACGGGGTCTTTGACCTGCTTCAGGGGAGAAGCACTGGAGAAGGTCAGAATCACCTTCTTATTGCTGCTGTTTTTGCAAATGCCAACATGCCGTATTTGGGGGTAACGTGTCTGGATAAAGATGCAGATAAAGTCTAGGATCTCCTCCTTGCAAATCTGCTACCACATCTCTGGGGCTTTTTAGCCAATGGAATTCAGGCTTTTCTCTAGAATTTAGTGTCTTACCACCTACATTGGTGATGTTTCCGAAATAGCTACATGATGTCACTAATGGAGATTAGTTCTGTGTAGTTTGATACTTTCTTCCTGTCCTGGTGATGCCTGGGTAATGATGTAAAAGTGGAGCTAGAGATTTTGGGAAGCCCTAGGCATGACTTTGATTAGTTTCAAAAGGAAACTAATGAGTATCAAAAGGAAAACTAGGTGAGGTCATAATCCCTTCCTTACTTTGGGCCTTTTTCCCCAAAGAAGTTATCTTCTATATCCATAGAGACCAAATTTGTACACTGTGTAAGAAGAAGCCTTGTTTGAATCACAGAAGGTGCTATCATCTCCCACCCTGCCATGGGTCCCCTCTAAACACACTATATTTGAATAACTAAGAAGAGAACTCCTCAAAAATGAATGCCACTCATCACTTGATGCATTTTTTCAAAAGAGAACATTTTGTTGATCAGCCTGCTAATAAAAGAAAGGGTTTTTTTTGTTGTTGTTATTTCAAATAGAAAACATAGCTTTCCTGTCCCATTCTCAGTCTTTTAATAAAATAATTTTCTGCTGTCCACTACATCTTGATAATCAGTTTGCTAATAAAATTTAGAATGATAAATAATTAATTAGTAAACCATCTGAATTTTAGGGACATTTAATGGACTGTGTTGGGTCCTTTTTGGTAAGTTTATAGTAAGGCTAATTAGGTGTGATAGTTTGTTTGCATAGTTACTGATGGCTAAGCCACTACCTACTTGGTGTTCAGAAGCATAGTTTAAATAGCATAAATTAATATACAGTACATGTGAGACATTTAAAATCCTGCAAAACAATGACAAAATCAAAAACCGTATAAAATGAAGGGGAAGGATTTTTAGCAAAATTTTGTTTCATATTTGTATAATCTAAAATTCTAATATAATGGTCCTAAAGAGATGTCCACTTACTTATCCTTTGCAATTTTAAAGCAAGGGAGGATGGTGACAGGGTTAGAACCTAAGTTACTCAGTTCCACAGGCTGCTCCCTTTTACCACAAAGTGAGATCATCTTCTATTTTCAGTCCTATGTGTTTATGACTCATTTAAATCTACAGAAGGCTGGGAACCATCTGCAAGCTACTCTTCTACCTTGACAGACATATAAAATCATTAATGTAAAATTTAGTGCTGCAAAATTTTGAAAAAACATTTTAGTAATAATTTTAAGTAGCATGAGCATTAGAATCGGACAGACCTAAATTAAATCCTTGAGTTATGATTTATTAGCTGAAAGGCTTGATGCTAGTGACATGACCTTGCTGAGTCTTGGTTTCCTCAGTCGAGGATAAAAACATGAACGTATCTTGCAGGTTTATCAAGAAGACTAAGCAGTATTTTATATATGATGTGCAGGAACTAAGATCTGATACATTGTAAGCATTTGATAAATAACCCTTATTATTATAATTTTCAGGAACAATAAGAAAGTTACAGTGTTCATAAGAGACTTAAAAAGGCCTAGGTTCTACATTGCAAAAAGTTTAGTACCTGCATTGTTTCAATAGAGGGAGCAGACGTAGAAGATCAATTTCCATCCTTGGTATTGTGTTTATTTTGAGTATTTAACAGATGAAAGGAGTAAATGAAATGAGACAACCTTTACTGGAAGAACTAACCTTTTTCAGAATGTGTCCTCTTAAGAAGACAGCCACTTTTCAGAACTACCATAAAACAATTAAATAGCCATCCATCATTACTGCCAGTCACTTCCAATTCTCATCTGCTATTTCCATAGTCCAATCCCCTAGGGATAAAGACTAACTTATAATAAATGTATTTCCTACACCTAAGAGGCCACACAGGTATTCACATTTTACAGGGGGTAATATTTTCTTTGGCAGTCTCTCCCCAAGGTACTTTATATCCTTCTAGTCCATAGCAGAAACAGTAAAATTCCCAAATTCAATGAACTAAAAAAAGGGTCTAAAAGCTTAAGCCCTATAGACAGAACTATAAATACACATTATTCCATACCATTTAAAAATTGTTTTGTAACATTTAATATTATTATAACATGACTGTGTTTCACAAATTCATATATACCACGAATAAAGTCACATACTTAAAAATATTGAGCATGTGAAATATGCTATTTATTTTTATAAAACCGAATTTGCCTAAAGTTGTGTTTTTCTAGAAAACAAAACAAAGATCTTCAAACATCAATTTATAAAGGAGAATGCATTTTTACACGCTTGTTGCCTAACTCATTCACAAATTGTACTCTAAATGAAAAATATGTGTCTCTAGTAAAAAAAAAAATCTCATTAGACAACAATTTACCTCAAATTATTTTTTTGTCCAAATGTTGCATCTGTGGGGAAGAAAAAGTAATATCTTTTTCTCACCCGTCACAAGATTCATGGACACCCCTAGCTAGATACAGGAGAGGATGGAAAGAAATGCGTTTCTCAAAGAGAGCCATAGGTGATAATCAGATGACGGAAAGAAACTCGGCATGTCTGGAGCAAGGTGTTCAGTGTGGGAGAGATGGGAGCAGGGAGGTGGGAAGGGACCAAGCCAGGCAGGGTCGTGTAAACATGCTAAGGATTGTAAAATTTAGAGCAGTGGGAAACCACTGAGATTTTTAAGCTGGCAAAATTGTATTTGCGTTTTTGAAATACCAATCCAGCTGTAGGACTGAGTCTGGAATATAGAGTGAGAACGTGGGAGGCAGAGACACTAACCAGCCTGCTGTGCTGGGACTGAGTGGGAGCAGCGCTCAGGAAAAGGCATGCAGTTGGGAGGCACGTAGGAAGGGAGTGTGTAGATTCTGTGAGTCATTGGATGGGGTGCTTGAAGAAGATGGAAATATAACCAACGGCAATTAGTTTTTTCACATAATTGAATGAATAATGTTACCCTTTCCTTGGATAGAAAACACTGAAGAAAGGATCCAATGGGGGTCAATATAGATTCAGTTTGGGACATGTTTAGGTTTTCCATGGGATGTATAAATGACCCATGGGCTGCAATATATAGGATTTAGCTCTGGAAAATCGTAAGATGTGTAGGAAACAAATATCAAAATAGATATTTTGTAGACTTGTAGTTACAAGTCCTATATTATCATTAATTATATTAATGTAAATAGATTAAACACTGCAATCCAAAGGCAGACATTAGCAGAGTAAAAAAAGATCCAATTTCATGCTGTCTACAAGAGACAAACTTTAGATTCAAAGGCACAAATAGACCGAAAGTAAAAGAATAGAAAAAGACATGCAAACAGTAACCAAAATAAACCTGAAGTGGCAATATTAATATTAGACAAAATAGTCCTTAATACAAAGATTATAACTAGAGATAATGAAGGACATTTTATAATGATAAATGGGTCAATTCATCAGAAAGCTATAACAATGAAAAACATACACAGCATTCCAAAACATGTGAATCAAAAACTGACAGAATTGGAGTGAGAAATACACAATTCACCAGTTGGAGACTTTAATATCCATTTTAGCAACAAATAGAGCTATTAGGAAGAAGATCAACAAGGAAATAGAAGACTTTAACAACACTATAAACTAACTAGACCTAACAGACGTTGATAGAACACTCCCTTCAACACTAGCAGAACATAGATTGTTCTCAGGCAAGTGTGCCAGCCATTCTCTAGGGTAGACCATCGTTAGGCTATAAAACAAGCTTCAAGAACTTTAAAAATATTGAAATAATATAAAATATTGTAAAAGTGGAAAGGTGTGATACCTTTCCTCACCTATCATAAGGGTCACGGTTGATACTCCTATAACAAAAGACATGTTAACAAGAGAAAAAAATGCCAAATTCAGTTAATCCAAGTTTTACGAGACACAGGATTCTTCAGAAATAAAGACTCAAAGACCCAGGGAAAACTATCTATTTTTGTGCTCATGTTTGATGAAGAATGGACAGCCATGTTCAGATGATTAAACAAAAAGGTATAATGTAATGGTAATAGACTGAGGGGAAAACCCAGCAAGGCCTGTATGTTCAGATTCCTCTTGGCTTCTCTGTGCAGCATCCTTCCTCCAGGGTATGGGGCAGGACCCTCTGGAATGAATGTCTTCAAGTGAGAAGGGACAAGAGAAAGAGGGACCTGTCTAGGTTTTATGGCTGGCTTTGAGGGAGAGGGGTCCTAGTTTCCATGACCTACCCTGGGGAAGAGGAATTCTGGTTTCTATGACTTGTTATGAGGGAGGAAAGAGAGATGGGAGACAGGAGGCCAGGAGAAGGTCTGAAGGAGACTTTGCTTCCAAGGCTTTCCCACGTCCTTCTGCTCAAAGCACTCAGCATACCAAGGTCCGACACTTTGGGGTATCATGATCTGAGCCCAGACAGTATGTTATCCAACAACAACACACTGGAATTTAGTTAGAAATCAATAACAAAAGGAAATTTGGGACATTCATAAATATGTGAAAATCAAACACCTTCCTAAATAACCAATGGGTCAAAGATGAAATCACAATAAAAAATTAAAAAATACTTTGAGATGAATGAAAATAAAAATAAAACTTACCATTACCAAAATTTATGAGATATAGCTAAAGCAACGCTCATAAAAAATTTATACCTATAAATTCCTATTTTAAAAGCTTAGAAAGGAGATCTGAGCAGACTTATAAATATAGATTTTCAGATTATCAAGGTATAGATCAAGGGTTTTTATCCTTGTGCTCCCGGGCTTCAGAAAGTCTAAGAATCCCTTGAATTTGAGTTCAAAATTGAGTGTCTATGTGCTTTTTTGTTGAAGTCCTTAGCTTTTATCAGATTTTTGCAGGGATCCATAAACCCAAAATCTATTAAAAACTCCCAAAATTAATAGTAACTGAAGCCATGGGAATATATAAAAATTATTTCTTCCCTCCACATGTGACCAAGAAAGGTGATTGGAAAATAATACTTTAGGAGAGGAAAAAAATAATTTTATCCTTCATAGTTTTTCACTGGGACTCCCTGTTACAAAAGATCAATTAATAAGAAAAAAAAACAACGGAAGTTTATTAACGTGTATGTATACCCCACATATATACATGGGGGGTACCCAGAGAAGTGAGGAGACCTCAAAGAGAGGATTTAGAATTCTGACTCATCCAGCATCTTCAACAATGATCGGTAACTTTTTAGAGAAATGACAAGACAAAGGAAAAAGACTTGGAGTCTCTAGAGGCTACAAAATTTGGGAAGGCAAATAAATGGGAGTTTGTTATGTAGATTTCTCTGGTGCCTTCTTGGTGGAGTGGGCAGGAGAGATACCTTTGCCTCTGCAAATGTATGTCCTGCTCTCAGGGAAGGCGGGAGGGCAGAAAGCATTTCTTATAGCTGCTGCTTCTCAATTGCCTCCAGCTCAAAATAATCTTTATATTAAAGAGGCATATTTTTGGGTGGCATATTCTGGTTTCCTATAATACTAAGGAGATTTGTGGGACATGATAAGCTTGAGAGTGGAAAGAAAAGGGGGATTCACAGCAGGCACGAAGAAAGGGGTTGTAGAACTGGGTAACAGGCCAGAGGAGAGAGTTGTCTCAGATCCAAGGGAAGGGAGCGCCTCAGGATGTGGGAGTGGTCAGCACCAAAGGCCACTGGAGCGTAAGGACTGCGATCTGTCTGTGAGCCAAGTGTACGTATGGCCGGTTCAGAGGAGAATGGCCGTTGGTTTTACCAACAAGGGGATCGTGGTGGAAACCCGGCCTGGCATCCGTGGAAGCTGCACTACTCTGTGCTGAGCAGAGTGGGAGGTGACGCGGTGAGGTCTGAGGATTAATCATGTCTTCAAGAAGTTGGGCCGAGATGAGAAAAATAATAAGAAAAAGCAAAAATAAGATTTAATGACTTTATAGCTTAGTCTTTAAGATTGTCTTCAGAGTGGACAATGGTGTCTTTAATAACGCATCCCTCTGTACCCAACACAGAGACAGAAACAGTGCTACGAGTGCCGTAGTTAGGACTCATCACACAGATTCTCAGGTCTCTGCTCTATACAGCAAGGATAGCAGCCCTCGAAACCAAGGAAACTTTACAGAAGGAAGTGTTTTATATTAGTTGTAACTTGCAGTAAAAGTCCACTGTTTAAAAAATTATGTACACTTGTACCTGTTTTTTTACTTCTTTTTACATGTATGGACCAAAGTGTTGCTTCCTTCATTCTAAAGAGAAAACATACAATGGGACCAGTGAACACACTTCACGAGGCCCGGTCCACTCACACTGCCCAGCTACCTCCCAGCTCTTCTAGAGTAGGTTGAATGATCACTTAAAATGCTTTGGTTTCAAAGATATTTAGAAGCTTCTCATTTCCTCGCCAAGAATTCAAATATGATTTTTCTTTAGCAGGCACTATTGAAATTGCATTAGTGATAGTTTCCCTTGGGCTTATCATTTCCCTATCCCTATGTCTTCTTACAATGTAAATTTTCCTGAATGTGCTCTCAGTTAACAATTTAATGAGAACTAGTTGATAAACTCTCTTCTTGCCTGACTTTCTTCACTGGGACAGATGAAAATATTTCAAATGGGTTAGAATTGGGCCAACTATAGAACAGTGCGAAACACAATAATCTTCTATTAATTTTCCAAGTTCCCAGGATGAATTATGGCATCAAATGTAAGCATTCTGGAGACAAAAATTAAAGAAAACAAGCATTTCACATTGACTGTGATCGAGATGCATTTACATATATTTTGAGAGGCAGTCTTACAGAGGCTAAGAGCAGGCAGCTGAAGCCAGACAGCCTGAGTTTGAATTCCACTTGGTTTCTCATTAGCTGAGCAGCCTCGGTCTGGTTTCTTACGATCTCTATGCCTCAATTGCCTTATCTGTAAAATGGGGATAATAACAGCAGCTACCTCCTATGGATGTTGTGAAAATTAATTGCCATATTTATAACAGTGCCTAGGCAAACAATAACAACTTAATAAATTAGAGCCAATACAGTTATAATCACATTTAATCTTCAGAGCAGCCATCTGATTTCTGCATTCTCTTCCCTATGATGGCAGAAGAGATCACAAAAGCATACGAAGTCTCTCCTGAAGCCTGGTAGCTGATACATGACGAAGCCAAGGTCTAATCGATTCTCTGGCACTTTCTGCTAGATCATCCTGCCCCACATGTGATTAATGGGCCCCTGACCTCTCCTGTCTCATTTTGTAGTCCTGATTTATGTCGTTACGTGTTATTGTGAGTAATATGTTTACAGAGAGTCAGAAAATTATAACATTGAAGAAAAGGAAACCAGAAGTGAGGCGGTCAGGTATGGAAGAGTTATAGCAAGGTTTTTATGTCAATTTAGCTCAACATTTCTGCTATGTTCTGTCATGTCACCAGAGCGAAAACTCTCTTAGTTAGAGGCTGAAATCTAAGAAACTTCCAATTTATTCCAATTTTCAAATAGAAGATTTTATTGAACTCATGTAAACATAGACTGTGTTGTTACTTACATAAATAAATAAAACAGAAGATGCAGCACAGATTTAAAAAACTATACTTCTTGGGGAAAATGAAATTAAATAAAATCCTCATCAGAAGTTCTTGTGCACTTTGAAATTCAGATTGCACGGTGAGCTTGGATTGGCAATATTCTTCCTGCTGTTGCTTTCCAAAGAGATAGCGCCTACCATTCATTACAGACAGAAAGTGACCGGGAAGCTTTAGAAAGTTCAATGCAGGGACAAAGCTCTTGATCCCAGCCTAGAAGATGTACTTTATACATCCATGAAGACTACTCAAAAAACCCCAACAGTGACACCATGTTGTTAGAATAGTTTAAGAAAGATTAAGTGAAAAGAAAGGAGTTTCATTTTCTTGTGCTGTCAACGCTCACAGTGATTTTAGTTGAACGTAGCCAAGAAAATAAACTGCAAAGTAATTAAGAGGAGGGCTAAACCCAGATTTGTTGAGCTTGCTTCTTAGAGTAGTTAATATTAACTGACTTATGTTCAGATTCACTTAACTTGGCAAATGCTGTGAAAACTAAATCATATAAGCTTTTGTGGCCTAACACTCTTTCTGAAATGGAAAAAAACTACTCAGCCTAGGAATATCTCGTTTAATTTTGAGGCGTTTCACAGACTATGAAAAATTTAATTTTACAGACAAGTGCCAAACATTTTGTTTATCTGTGAAAAATAATCACTTCAAGAAGCAATCAATTATTGTAATAAATAAAATTGGTACCCATAACTACTCCTCCAGTCTGAAATAGTGAGTAGTGACTATTTTTAAAGACACTTTCACTGACTTTTCTATATTATCTGACATGTTAAGAAATGCCAGACGATATTGTTTCAAGTACTCTTATTACAATCCTTTGTGGCTCAGTTTAAAGACAAATAGGTGATGAACTGTTGAACCACAGCAATGGGTGGGGACAATACCGTGTTTCTGTTACAGACCCAGTTCAATGGTTTCAGATGTTCTTTAATTGTACGGATTGAAATGCACAAAGAAATGGTAGATTAGACATTGGAGCTTTCTCCTTACCTCTCCTGCATTATTTTGACATGATTCACCCAATAAAAATGAAAAGTAGAAATGAAGCTTCCTCTTATTCATGGTGATTATGGGGCAGAGTACATTTTCAACATCCGGTTGTGTAACCCTGACTAAGCAGTTTAACAGCAAAAAAATCATTTTAAACAAGCTCCATCCTTTGTTTTCGTGGTTGAAAAGATTAAAAGACATTCAATACATTGTCCACAGCAACCTTAAGCAATCGAGCTTTCTTTCCTAAGCATTTCTCCCACATCCTCAGTTAAATTACCAGATTGTGAGGCCTGATGTCCTACAGATCAAATATGCTATTATTCACAGGTACCAGTGATGAGCTGGATGCTTTAAATCAACAGTCATCTGCACCCCAATTAGCCCAATATCCCCACTTTTTACAGATGGGTTAACCAAGGCTGAGAAATGTAATGTGCCCAGATTCACATAGCCAAGATGCTCAGTGTTTGATTTCAAAACTCACACTTTAAATTAATCTCACTATGTGACCTCTCATTATTCTAAAAGCCAGATTTTATAATTTGGGAGGAGTTTAAATTTCAAAATATTTTAAGTCCTCATCTCAAATTCATTGACAGTTTTCATTTACTTCTCCACAGCATGCATACACATATATATATAATATCTCTATATATACACACACACATATATAAAATTTAAAAATATACTTTATGATATAAAAATATTTTAATTATATATTTTTAAAATATAGAAAACATACATATTTTTCATCTTTTTCATTATTCCAAGTTTTTGTATGTTTATTTTTTAATATGAACAATTAGTTCCTTTTTTCTTTCTTTTTTTTTTTTCCATATGTCTAGTTCACAATAATTCCATTTGAATTGGTAATTGTTAACCTTTCCTGCTCACTCCTGGAATCACAAACCTTCCTCTTCAACACTCTGAATTTTGCATTATTTTTTTATCTACACTAAATCTTCTCTTATGCAGGAGCCAGGGTAAAAAGAGTATTTAAGAGGAAGAATAGGAGAAGGAGAGATTTATATTTAATCCTATTGATTCTTCAAGTTTTCCAATATTATTCTAAAGAGAAATACAGAATTATTCACTATAAAATGTTACTCTAAAACTTGATGATAAAAAGTGAAAAATCTGAATGTAAACCTAACACTTTTCAACTGCTTAAATAAGAGAAAATGTAAAAAAAAATTTGACTCAAAATATTTAAAACAAATTAGTTTTTAAATAGTCTTAAATTTTAGAAAAGATAAATAATTCATAAAAGTTCAAGGAATTTATTTCTTCTGTTTTCTTAAAACTGTAAAAAAAATCTCAGGGCTACCCTCCCTGCCCCAACTCCTTGTGTGGAAGGGAAGGTAAAGGCCTCAGGCACCTGCGAAGGACTAGCCCCACTGGTCATTCATTAAGGAAACTCCTTGCTGGCCTCCCATATGCAAGGGCATGCAAATTGTCGCTTTAGGTCCGCAGGCTATGCCTAGCTCCTGAAACTAAAGTCTGTTGGATTCCACACTAATAATGAATTACAGGAATATCTTTCCAGGTATGGAGCAGACACAAGACAGGATCAGATGTTTTTCTACCTACTCAGGGACATCTACATAATCGATGCTTCCTTCACTCCGTTTTTCTCTTCTAATATTCACCTTACGTAAAGTGTAGATTTTCCTGGGTGTCACAAGAATATAACCATTTTTTTGCACTACCCACTCTGCTTCTGCCTTTTTTCTTCGGTATGCCCTAAGCCCCTTTAAATGCGGAAGCTCCCAAATTCCCCTTCAGAAAAACAGCCACAGATCTGTCTGTGGTTTGTGTTTTTCCTGGGCACATCCTTGACTTTGGCTTAATAAACCTCCATTGATTGAGATCTTTGCCTGTCACTTATTTTGGGTTGACAAACCTATGCAACAAATTAGTTTACTTTTGAATCAGGAAGAAATCTATAAATGTTTGATCCTTATTTTTGGAAAGAAATAATTTAATATAATGGTGATTAAATCTGAAGTTATTGATTATGAATGAATGGCTAAATGTGCAAATATTTATATTTTACAGCTAAATTTTCTATTAGGATGATACATTCTGATACCAATTTTCTGACACTAACTGGGTGTCCTGAAATCCAATTTAATTCTGACAGTTACTACCCAGAGTTAGCACAGAACCCACAAGTTAAGGACAAAGTCATTCATGAGACTTTTCCTACTTCACACACCAGCCATGAGTTTGTGGGTAAGCTATACACACTTCTGCCTAGCCAGCTATAAATTCAGGACTTCCCACAATCTCCTTAGGTTTAAAGATTTGTTGGAATGGCTCATAATATTCAGGAAAGTGCTATATTTGCAATGACCATTTTATTATAAAGGATACACATAAACAGCCGGATGAAGAGGTAATAGGGCAAGGTCTAGGAGAGCCCTGAACACAGGAGCTTTCATCCCTCTGGAGTTGTTACATGCTACCATCCTGGCTCATTTATATGTTCACAAACCAGGAAGTGCTTTCGAACCTTAATGGCCAGAGTTCTTAGTGAGGTCTCCATTGGTCAGGTGATTAAATCCAATCTTTAGCACCCCTGCTTTCCCCAGAAGTCAGCTGACCCAAAGTTCCAACCCTCTAATCACATGGTTGGTCTTTGTGGTGACCAGCCCCCATCCTGAAGCCATTTAGGCATCCCCACCCCCAACATGAGTTCCCTCATTAACACAATAAAACCTTTCCCATTATTCAGGAAATTTAAAGGGTTTTTGCAGCTCTGTACTAGAAACTTGGAACAAAGAGTAGATCTATTTTATGTTATACCACAGATGTCCTCTGTGTGTTTATCTAGCATCATAATTTACATAAAGCTCTAAATATTTTGTTCTGCCACATATACTTTAATATTCTTCCATTTTGTTGTTGTTTTTTCCAAGGCAATAAATTGCTTGCATAAGGTTCATAAGTTCTAAATGCACAAGAATGCTTTTCTACCAGCAGCTTAAAATTATTTAGTTATGGTAAATATGGTTTAGGGCTGAGATAAACTCCCACAGCAAAGTAATATTTTATGACCTTAAAGTTAGGGAAAGCTAAAATGGCATTAAGATTTTTCATTAAAGGTATTAGCAGAGTACCTTTTCAGATGCTCCTACATTGCATAATTTAGCGCAACATCAGTTAAGAAGAAAAGAATTAGAGCAAAAGAATTATGGTTGTTGAAGTCAGAGAGTCTTTGTACTGACCAATCTTATAACAAGTAAAACTAGGAGACAGAGAATGTTTCTGAATTTGTGTATCATCTCTGATATAAAGCTTAAGGAGTCTGAAATGGCATAGTCTAGTGAGGCTAATTAGGAGTGAAAAAAGGGAGACTACAGACCTGATATAGGTGGTTCAGGCTGATTCATTGATCTTTCATTCTTTCAAACATTTCATTGAGTGCCTGTTATTCTAAAATGATACCAGTTACAACTCCAGGCATTGAAAATATAGTAATTAAGATAGGAGACGAAGTCCCTGACCTTATGAAATCTATTAAAACATTCTTCCATAGGAATCAGATGGGAAACAAAGAATGTGAAATATAATGTTAGGTAGTAATAAATGCTATGAAGAAAAATAAACAGAATAAAGGGATAAAGAATGACAGAGGGAGATGGCAATTTAGAGAGGTTGGCTAATGAGGACTTGTCTGAGTGGGCGATATTTGGTAGAGACCGGAATAAAACACACCTGGGGCAGAAAGAACAGCAAGTGCCAAGGTCTTGAGGAGGAAACAAACTTGGAATGTTTAAGGGACAACGGAAACCTGCAGCTAAAATGTGATGAACAAAGTAGAGAACAATACAAGATGTGGGTTGAGAAATAGCTAAGGAGCAGTTGATATGAGGTCTGTATAGACCAAAATAAACCTGGAAAAAAAAAGAAAGGGAAATTGAAAAGAACCAAGCCCTTGGTTATAATTACCTAAAATTGATTCATTTTTAATATAAATTTTACATAATTTTAATTAGTATTATGTACAGAAAAGAAATACATGGTCGAACATGTAGAAAATGCTGGGTTAAAAACATTAAGCATACTTCTGTATGGTAGAACCATTTAGATCATGTCATAATCTGATTGGTGTTAAATCTAAGACAGAAATTGCAATCAGAACTTTTCAAATTTATGGTCTTTGATAATTTCTTTTTATAGAGTATCTCCCAGGACTGAAGTTCCATGGAACCCCTTCAGAAATCACTCTTTTTGGCCAAACACTGTAAAGACAATCATCACTCTAAGATCTGCATGGAGAGAGAGATGAGTAATTGACACAAAAACTAGAACTGTAGTTTAGACTACATGTTGTTTATCACTTGTCAAAAGGATATGCAGAGAAAGGATGATTGAAAAAATAAATTAGAAAACTTGGAGAGGATTTCGTAAGGAGATTCATCCTTTAGCAGGACTAGCTTGCCAAGTAAAAAGAAAATCAACAGGTATGTAATTCTTCAGCTATTTTTTCTGCCCTATTTTCCCCTCTTGTTTTGGGTTTTCAATTATATATATATGTTAGACTGTTTGGTATACAGTCAATAGATCTTGGATACTCTGTTTCTGTTTATTCATTTGCTTATTTCCATCCTTTCTATTTGTATTTCATTTCGAGTAATTTCTATAGACTTTTAAATTCATTAATTCTTTCTTCAGCTGTGTAGAGTCTACTAATAGTCCCCTCGAAGGCAATCTTCATCTCTGTTGAGTTTTTCATTTCTGGTATTTCCATTTGATTCTTTTCTTAAAGTCTTCATCTCCCTACTGAAATTACCCATCTGGTCTTGCATGCTGTTCACTTTTTCCATGAGAGCCTTTATCATATTTTGATCATGGTTATTCTATTCTCCATCAGATATTACAAGGTTTATGGGATAGCTAAGTCTGGTTTATGTGATTGTTTAGTTCCTCAGGAGAGTGTTATTTTGTCTTGCCATTTTATATGCATCCTAATTTTTTTGATGAAAATCAGAAATCTTCTTTAGGTCTGTAAAAACTGAGATAAATATTTTTTTTTCTGCTTGGAAATCCCTTTTCTTCCTATAGGTCTTTGATGTGATGAGTTGAGTTAATCTAACTAGGAGTTCAGCTGGGTTTGAGGTTAGTCATGCTATGATCACCCTTAGGGACCACAGGTTTAAACTTCCTGTGGGGATATGTTGTGTTTAGGGTGGTGGCTGGTTTGCCAGAGGGCTTTTTTGATGTCTTTTCTACCCTCCTACTTTTGTTCTTTCCTGTGAGCTATGCCTCAGAGAGGGTCTCTCTCTTTCTTGCAAGTTCCATGTTACTAGTTGCTTGCTAACCTGACAACCAGTATGCGTAGGTGAATGCAGTCTCTGTTGTTCTAAATAAGCCTCAGTATTAGGCAGGCACCAAACCCCTGGGTCTTGGGGTGTTACCATCCCAGTGCACTGTTTTTCCAGCTGCTGTAGGCCTGGGTCCCCTGAGAATTCTGTACCTCCATCCCCACCAGACACAGAGATTAAGGCTCTAGTTTCACAAGGGAGGTAGGGGAGCAGGATCCTGGTGAAATTCCTCACTTCTCCTGCAGTGGCTACTGTTTTCCTTCCTTAGTCTGCACCACAAAGTGGGCTTTCTCAGGACTCTTCTAAATCCTTCTCTACCCAGTAGGGTTCATGCAGAAAGGTTCTGCAAAAGGATATGGACTCCCCCTATATTTGTGGCCCTCAGGGTCTTCAACCTACATTGGCAGGATATACTCAGCTTCCATCAATTTGTCCACTACCTGTGCTGAGCTTTTGCCTCAGGCTACATTTTGCCCTGGTGAAACAGGATTTGCATTTCATCTCTTTCCCTGCAGGTTCCTGTCTCTCCTTACATTTCAGGCCGGTTGGGTTGTCCTGCTAAGCTCACTGGTGGGTTCCAGAAAAGTTGTTAACTTGCTGTTTATCTAGGGTTTTGTTGTTATCGTAAGGTCGGAAATGACACTCATTTCAGCTCTTGATACGCCTACGTGGAAATCACTCAACAGGTAAGAAAAAAAGAACAAAACATTGCAAAGATTACTGAAGCTTTTGCTAGTTTATCCATGGTAGAAAAATAATAGTTTTCTCACATGATTATCATATCTGAAAGTGTTGTGATTTAATCGATATTGCAAAAATCAGGAATAAAGTCATTTTCTTACAGAGTCAGTAATTTACAGGAATGATAGGTCAAGACTCCGTTTATTTTGTGGACTAAAGTCAGACAGGGTGATTGGTTTTTGACTGTTGTCTTATATTAGGGTGCACGATGAGTTTCCTATGAGCCTGCTGCAGTATATGATGTTCACACTTACTTGTAATTAAAGCAGGGGGCAGTGTCATATTTGCTTTTACACACTTCTTGCCTCTATTTAAGCCTGTCCTTATCATTTAGATGATTTTGTAGTAAACTGCTCTTATTTTATTATAAAGTTTATTTTGAACCAAGGTTCAATTCTCCACAAACAATCCTTTCTTTGTGTTTTTAATGTGCCGACAATATTTCATTCTGGATTTAAGAGAAGATACCTGATTTTTTTACCAACAATCATGGCATATAAAATTGGGAGGAAATAAATAGCACCAGCTTGTTTCCTTTTGTTTACGAAATCTCATTGTCTCAGCTAATTGCCTAGAAGATAGACCATCCCATGCCATTCGTTAATGATATTTATTTTGGGGGCCAGCAGACGTCTCAGGTACATATACTTTAAGTCTTCAGGGTAGCAACAGTCACTCACGGTGACCAGATTTGCAGGGGAACACCCACCTTTCTGTCCCACAGGGTACACTGGGCATTCCTGTGTCTTCACTCTCTCCTCCCTGTAAAAAGTCCCGCCTCCTAAATGGATTATGTGCTCTTTCCTTTCCATCCAGATACTTCCCCTCCGTCATGGCGCCTCCCCTATTCCTTCTTCTGTTTTGTGCCTGGCCCGTGATCTCCACCGTGTCTGACCTGCCGTGCCACTTATTTCCTCCAACCCATTCTGTGACACTTGATTATATCTTGTCTTGTATCACTCTCTGAATATGTCATGGATCATGTCTTTCTAAAATTACTGGATTCCCTCAGGGAGGCGGCATGTCAGTCTTAACTTTGCATCCTGGTGTCGCCTTGCACTTCGTGGACACACAGCAGGCCAGTGACAAGTACTGAGCTGCAGCAAGTTCGAATTTCTTTATGGGAGAGAGAGAGAAGCGGGGAGGGGCTTTGGTGATGGCTGGCAGTTCATTAGCGTAATGGGGAGAAGAGCCGCGGCCCACCAGATGTCAGAACCGGAGTCAGGGGCTGGAATGCTGCAAAATTCTCCCCTGATTTCTGCGGTCCAGGGCTTCCTGTCTGCCCCTGTTTCCCAGAAGTCAAGGTTGTCGCTGCTCATTCCTGCGGCTGCGCTTCAGTGTGTCTCTTCCTCGCTCGCTTCTCCTCTTTGTCATTGAAGACATTCCACGTTCTCGCAGTGGCAGTGCAGGGATCCGCTTGTGTTCCGGATCTTGCGTCCGTTTCCCCGGCCCGCGTGGGCAGAGCGTTTCCCAGGACCCGGAGCTGGGCCGGAGCCATGTCCCCACGCACCCACCCTCCGCTGCCGCGAATGAGCAGGCTTCCAGGAACGCCCTGTTGGTGCCTGTATTCTGCTGTCTGGTGTTAAATGGGACTCATCAGTGACATGATGGAACTGCTCAGAGTGACAAACGGGGCACCTGCTGCAGAGTCCCCGCCCAGCTGTCGGTGCCGCCTCGGCCCCAGCGCTCTGCGGCCACCGCGGCGCCCTCTTATGTGGGTCTCCTAAACGATACCCTGTCTTTATCTGGTGTATGGCTTCATGTTTCAGTCAGTGAATTATTAGACAGCGTGTCCCTATGATGACAGAAGCTGATGACAGCTTTTGCCACCGTCTGCCGGGGAGCGTGTGTCAGCGTGACGGAGGGTTTACGCGTTGTAAATCGCTCCCTGGTCGTCCCTAGCGTGATCCTCACAGCAAAGCGGCTCAGAATTGCTTGCCGAGTGCGCTGAAGCCACAGTTCTTGTCCCGCCTGCTCTTCCTGGACTGCTGCTGAAACACCAGCGAGTCCCCAGCCTGAAACGTGAAGAGCTTGAGTAAAGACCATTATTCAACACTAGCATTTTTTTTTTTGTCAATGACCTTTTAGTTGCATATGAGAAGAAAATAAAGCGAAGTTTACTGTGTACCTGCCTTTAATTTACTGCTAGAACATTATCAACTATATTTTGACCAACATTATCATCAAGTCTTTTCAGACTATCTCTGGGGGGAAAAATAAATTAATTGATTAATAAATTAAATTAAATAAAACATAATAACAACAAAACAACCTATTCATAGCTGCCAAATTCTAGGTCTAGCGCTTTTTGTTGAAAGATGAGAAATTTGGCGGACTGAAACCGGATTACATTCATATGCATTCAAAAGAATACAATAAATATTTCTGGTAAGAAGTTGGATACAATTAATTTAAAATCGAACCACAATTATGACATGACAACTTACATTGAATTTTTGAAACACTGTCCTTTTGTTACACAATTTCAAATAAAACTCCAAACACACATTTATATTTAAAAATAAGGTATACATTTAGAGATAGCTTTTCTCTTGAAGAAAATAACAGCAAGCAAAACCCCTGCAAAAGCGCATAGTGTTTTTGAGTAGCTATATTCGTTGGCATGTAAAAGTAATTTACGATTTCCACTAAAGCAATTCAAACTTTACTTATTTGACACTAATGCTCACATCCAGGAAATTTCAAATCCATAGAATAAATTATCGTTATCCTAGAAACCCTGGGCTATTAACAACGCCACCGTCCTGCAGCCATTGCTATGGTTTCCGTCATTCTGAGTGTCTGGGTGCACAGCGGAGCGTGCCCTGTGTCCCAGGCAAAGTGACATCCTCCCACGACCAACTGCTGTGGGAGAGGGGAGAAAACAGGACAGGGTTGGGGGAGAAGTTGGGCCATGACACAATCACCACTGAGCCTTAGTCAACTTGCCAACGTGCTCTGAAACTGGACAGGCCTTCGCAGTTACCAAGTTGTCTAAACAGGCGGAGTCCTAACACCCTGGCATATACCTGTGGAGACAGTGGCTTTCTTCAGCCAAATGTGATTCCCTGGAAGTGTAGACTCAGCAGCCTATTCCTGGGCGACACTCCCAGCATCGGGGGGTGAGCCCTTCAACATAGAAGGGAACGTGTCACAACACAGCATCCAAACAGCAGCAGGCGGGCAACTCAGGAACTTCCGTGCTGCAAAGTCGGGAGTGCTTTGGTCTAGGGTGGAACTTTTGTTTTCCTTTCTTTTTCTACTGGGGAACCAGTGTTCTTTCTCGGGTTCCACTATCTTCAGTGGGGGCCTCTCAGGATAGATAGCCTCATTTCTTTAGAGAGGAGGTCACGGGCTTCTTTCTGAGTCAGAAGCAATGCCTTCCGGTCATTCTGTTTACATAAAGAGAAGGGAGACAACTGTCCCCAAACAACACCTTATTAAACCATTCTGTGATAATCTGCATGTCCTTATATTGGCCCTTTGGTTGATTTACTCCAGAGTAGGGGAATACCCACATTTTTCTCTGCTGTTTTGGGCTACGGATGCATCTTTAAACATCAATCTCATTTCATCTGCTAGTAATATTTTCCCAGAACTTTTCAAAAATCTAGTCTATTCCCATCACCCTTGTTTTTCTCAACCAATATGAGTTTTCTTCTTAAACCTGCATTTTCTTCCATTTCATTCTAGAGCAGGAAGCGTGTGTATTAAATTCTTATCTGGACTGCAAGCGCCGTGCCAGCTCAGCAGCACGGAGAGCATCTTGGCATGGCTTTGGGCAGACATTCCTCCCAGGGCTACCACTTATGGCCTATAAGACTTAAGGCCACTTATGTGTCCTCTCTGAGACCCAGTTTCTTTTTAAAGTGGGAATAATAACATTTGCTACATAGAATAGATGCAAGGATATGAAATGCTTACCACAATGCTTGGCGCTTAATCTGCACACATGAAATGATTGTCCTCTTCCTTCCTTCACATTTGTGTCCCTCATAATGGCTATCCATTGCCTTGTATTCTCAAGAAAAAGTACAACTTTAATACTTTAATAAAATCCAAAATCCATCAGAAAACCAGAGTTCAAAAAACCTTAAAGATTCAGTGAGGCCTGGTATATTTTTAAAGTGGCTTAGCAATGTGACAGCGTAGGCAATGATGCGTGTGATATTATCACCGCTGAGGACTACCTTGAGGTTTCACAGAATGTCACATGTGATGGTGACAGCGCTGTACGTTACATCCTTCTTGCTTAACACTTTTGATTTTAATAATGCTTTATCTTCTATTCTTTGTAAAATTGATTGATTAAAATAAAGACAAACTAGTTATTACCTGGAAGCGGGAGGTCAATCATAGACTCGTCTAAGATGTATTAAATTCAATTAGAGTTACTTAGTTGTGATAGTTTCAGGGTATGAAAGAACTATCACAGGACTAGGCCTGCCAGGTATTTGACTTTGCTCTGAGCCACTCACTTTAACCTTCTGTCCCAGTGTACTAAGCTATAAAACCGTATTGATATTATCTCCTAGGCTAGTTTCTTGGGGCTGCCATAACAAAGTTCCACAAATTCAGTAGTTTAAACTATAGAAATTTATTTTTTCACCTTTCTGGAGGACAGATGTCCAAAATCAAGGTGTTGGCATAGTTGGTTCCTTCTGGAGGCTCTGAGAGAGCCGCTCCATGTCTTTCTCCTAGCTCTTGGCAGTGGCCAGCAATCCTATAGATGCGTCACTCCAATCCCTGCCTCTGTTGTCCCTTTGCTGTCTTTCCCCTGGGACTTCCTTCCTGTGTCTTTACGTGGCATTCTTCCCTCTGTGTCTGTGTCCTAATTTTCCCCATCTTATCAGACACCAGCCATTGGATTAGGGCCCACCCTAATTCAGCATGACCTTATCAAAACCGATTACATCTGCAAAGACCCTATTCTCAAATAAAATCAAATTCACAGGGCCTAGGAGTTAGGACTTGAACATATTTTGGCAGGAAACAAAAATTCAACCTATAGCATCTCCTAAACTTAGAAAATCCTATAGCGGCTATAGTAGTTAAGGTGTTTTGTGTCATGCATCAGAAACCCACGTAAGCGAAAGATGAAACATTGTGGGAAGAATTCTGAAACATCCTGTCATTGAGCTGAACATTATGAACAAAAGGAAACCGAGGAAGCAAAAATTATAGGGAATTAGAGAACAATTTTCTTCTCGTTTCTTTTCCTCTGTGTATCTCTGCTCCATTCTTTTCTCTAGTTGTAAACTAACTTTCTCTGCTTTCCATTTTGTGTAACAGAACACGGCTACCTATAGCCTTCCAGGGCTGAAGAGAAACATCGTCAAGAAAGACACCAGTGTGAACCCCTCTGGGTATAGAGTGCGGATGGGGAAGTGGAGAAACCCCAGGAACATGAGGGGTCTTACTTACTGACTCACACACACACAAATACCTGCTTGATTTCTAAATATGGATACGTCTGCTTACTTCCTCATTGGAGAGAGTTAAGTGAAGACCCTCTTCTCTTTCATAAATCCACTGACTCTTTGGCAGTCATGCGGAGCAGGAAACAGCCCGAACACTTTCCTTCCTAGTTCATTATTTTTTAAACAAGATATTTAAAAATTACTTTCTACCACACTAAGAGGTACTTTCTTGTCAAAACTTTAGTTTTGTTCCCCCCCGTTTTTTTTTGTTTTTGTTTTTGTTTGCAGTGGAAATATAAATAGAATATAATTTAAAAAATCCTTCAAAGAAAGCAGGGACACAGTAAATTACTTCTTTATGATCTTATTGTCCACTTTTCCCTTTTTCTTATTTGTTCTTTCTTCTCCTCGGAACTTCTCCTTTTAATATATTTTTTTAACTTACCTACCCTGACACTATCTTCCTCTCTACAATCTTTTCTCTTTTTCATCCCCCAAGCATCACCAGTCTAAGGAAAAACCTTTCTAAAAGCTTTCCCACAGGTAGGTGATAAAAGTCTGAGGAGTTTTCCCTCTTTCTTTTCTGTGGCTGTTGGTGTGATCACTAAGGGAGAAAACAGTTCCCCGTTCAGCGTTGTTCGTGGGCAAGGCGGGGTAGGGGAATGGTGTCTATTTGATGAATAGTTTTCATTGTTTTTTATTTATGTTCCTTAAAGCAGTGTTCTCCAGGCAGAATACTTGATTGTAAAAACAGGAGAATTACTTCTCTCCTTCGCTTTACATTGATTTTCTGTTCTGCTTGAGGCCTTTGTATTTATGAATGTAAAAAAAAAAAAAAATTAAGATATCTGCCTTTATTTTATATGGCTATTTGGGGCCTTCCTCTTGATGGAGGTGCCAGTTGTCTTTTTTCTATGAAAGTATGTTGATGTAGACTTCACATATGATTGTCCGTACTAAGCTTCCCAATAAGTTACCAGCCTGTTGATATTAAAGGGGACTGTAATGGTCCCAGGGCAACAGTCACTGCTGATTTTATTTCCCTGTAATCACAGTTTGGGGAGTGTTGCTGATCGTGTCAAGCAAGTGTGGTCAGCTGCCCTGCCAGCTATCATGTCATGTCTGATATTTTTTCCTCCCCTTCCATCCATCCATTGGGCACCAGCCACCACTGTTTCCTCCCACAGCACTGCTATGCCTCTCCTAAGCTGCAAGGTGTTATGTTAGGGGAGGGTGAGGAAGGCCCTGCATTTCTCTCCTCTGTTACCTTCAGCCAGAGCATCCCCAAGCAAGGTGTCTAGGGACCCAGTGTCACAGAGAGTTTTCAGGGAATAGCTGATTTAATTTTTTATTAATAGCACCTCCTCATCCCATTAGACCTCTATATCAGACATCATGCTGTATTCAGAATGTCTGCTAGGACTTTGCATTACTCTAAGGTTTTTACGCCCTTGGGATGAGTTATACCACAGGATGCTCCACAGTCCCTCACAACAAGATTTGTCTAACTTAAGTCAGAACGGGCAAGTCTGTAGTGACTATAATCTGTACAATGCTGATTCTGTATTCAGGGAAAATTAAGTATAAATATAAATGTGCATATATATGTGTGTCTATGTGTGTGTGCGTATGTCCCAATATATGGTGTTTTATAGATAATGGGAACATTTTATTTGAAAATAATATCAAACTTATAGAAAAGTTTAAAAATTAAAAAACAAACAAATATTCTTTACCCACATTCATCTGGTTTTGAAGTCTCCAACTCTGATAGTGGTTTCATCTACTTCTTGCAATTCTATCAACTTTTGCCTCACGTATTTTGATACTATATTGAGAGGCCCATACATGTTAAGTATTGTTATATCTTCTTGGAGAATTGACTCCTTTATCATCATGTAATGTCCTTCTTTGTGCCTGAAAACTTTCCTTGCTCTGAAGGCTGCTCTGTCTGAAATTGATAAAGCTACACCTGCTTTCTTTAGATTAGTGTTAGCAAGATATATCTTTCTCCATCCATTTACTTTTAACCTATATACTTTTAATCTATATTTATTTATATTTAAAGTAAGTTTCTTGTAGACATCATAGACTTGTTATTTATTGATCCATCTGATAATTTCTGTCTTTTAATTGGTACATTTAGACCACCGATGTTCAAAGTGATAACAGATATAGTTGGATTAATATCTATCGTATTTGCTACTGTTTTCTATTTGCTATCCTTGTTCTTTGTTCCTGGCTTTTTCTTTTTCTTTTCTTTTTCTGACTTTTGTGATTTTTAACTGAATCTTTAAATGATTTCATTTTCTCTTACTTCTTAAAGTTGGCAATATATATTTACAACTAATAGAAGCCTACTTTCAAATAACACTGTACTGTTTCATGGGTAGTGTGAGTACCTTGTGATATCAAAATGATCCTAATCCCTTTTTCCTATCTCTTGTGTTATTGCTATTATTTATTTCACTTATATATAACTACGTATAGCATGTATATATACACACACACACATACATACACATATATTAATATATGTATACACATAAGATACATACATGAGCCTACATAACAAAATACATTATTGCTATTGTTACTTTGAACAAATTGTTACCTGTTAGTTCAATTAAGAATAAGGAAAATAAATTTTTTAATTTATCTTTGCTAATTCCTTCTTCAATCACTGTTTTTCCTTTCTTTATATAGATTCTGGTTTCTGACTTATATTATTTTCCTTCTTTCTAAAGAACTTCTTTTAACATTTCTTGCCAGCGGGTCTACCTTTTGGGAGGTGATATGAACGTGTGTGGGAATGCGACTTTGCTCTGCCACATAGATGACGGCAGGGTTCCCGTCCTTGTTCCCGTTCCTTGTTCACTTGGGTAATGCTTGGAAGATTTCTTTTAAATATGAATGATAATTAGGGTTAGGCCTAGAGTCTGTAGTGACTATAATCTGTACAGTTTATTTAAAAAAATAGACATCATGTCAACATCAGCCATGCATACATTGTTTTAAAATAGTCTAACCTTTCAGTTGAGCTATAATCTAAGGGAACTCCCAGTGGAAGAGAAAAATAACAACTTATAATAGAAATTAAGGACCTTAGGGAGAGAAGCAGGGGAAATGTGGGAGAATGGAAATCAGCGTGCTTTAGTGGGGGCACTTCAGTGCCAAGACTGGGGACCAGCGTGCCAAATGGAAGCCTGGAAGGGGGCGCATTGGATGGGAACAGAAGCTGCACTAGGTGCGAATTTCATTTATAATATTTGGTCTCTGGCCAGTCTGGAATTTACGTCCACCATTAGTTTTTGAGAAAAGTTCACAAATTTTACCTAAAATCAAATGTAGTAAAAAGATAAGAAGTCTCCGATCCACTGTAAACCTTGCAATATTTCAAAGTTAAAACTTTGCCCGAAGTCAAAGGCAGGGTCATGCCTCCTGAGAGATGGCCCAGGGCAGGGGCACACTGGTGCTGCAGCCTGTGGCAGAGAAGGTGGTGCCGATGGGCTCTTGGAAAGAGATTGCCTTGCTGGGTCTAATCCCTGCCAGCCATAATTTAAAGCGACAGAAGTCATTAGTTTGCGATGTTGCTCCCTTTGTACCAATAAAACTCGTAGTTGCCTTTCTTTGCAAGCCTCATTGCTCAGTAACTCAGTGTCAGCCAGTGAGTGAGACCTGTCTTAGTAACAGTGACAACTGCAAATCTCAGCAGCATACATGTTATACATGCGCATCTGGTCTTCTGAAGGTTAATTAAGTTGGGCTGTTTTCCAAGCTGTACCTTTATTCTCGGTTCTGGCAGAGAAGGACAAAATACCGATGATCTTCTATGGTCCAGGAAGTTTACACCATTTGTTTTCTAATAAGAGCAATCATAAATTTAACTCCAAAGGGAAATTGAAGTTATAGCCTTTTGTTTAACTGAATCAATTGTTTGAAATTTGATCACGAAGCAATCAGGCAAATCTTGGTCTGATTTGTTTGGCTATAATCTAGTAGTTAGCTAATAAATCCCTGCCCTTTGGAGAGGAGGTGAATTTAGCTTGAAGTGCCCAATTCCACAGCATGTATACATCTAAAGCTCTCATTGTGATTTATGAGAATTACTGTGAACTCGTGTTCTCATGGCCCATTTGGCCTGGCTCTTGTGCCTGTGAGTGCTGCTTCTCCTATATCCAATCCAACCCCAATAAGAAAATGTTTTTTTTACTTGTTAAAAAAAAAAAAATCTACATGCAACAAGCATTCAGTGAATTTAACATACTTTATCAGAAGTAGCACTTGGTGATTACAGGAAGAAACACAATGTACATAATTCAGTCATCCAACATTCTGCTTTCTCTTCCCTCTCGCCCTGTTTCCGAAGCCTCATCCTTGCTTCTCTTTTTCTTTTCTTTCTTCTTCTTGTAAAGAACAAAATAAAATCATTTCTTCATAGTAATACATAGAATCTAGCAATCACCTTTTAACACCTGAGCATTCACATAAAATCTCACTCTCCCCTCCTACGGCTCATGAAAATATTTCACACAAGCATTAACAGGCCTCTTCCTAAGATGTCCTGAGAAGACATCTAGAAAAATAAAAATCTCCTACCTTGTTATGTATATAATATTTTATATTCACTTGGTACTTAACACTTTGTAAGATTCTTTTTGTGCATGCAATCTTATGTAATCCTCACAACCGTCCTGTGAGGGAGGTATTATCATGTCTGTTTTACAGCTGAGAAAAATAAGGTTTAAGGTTTACAGAGTTGAAGTCATTGCTTACAAATACCTCCTCGGTGGTAAAACTGGGGCTTGATGCCATGTGTTTGCCTCCAGGTTCTGCCCTCTTTTTCCTGCACCGTCCTGCCTCCACGTCATCACAGACCTCACCATCACACAACGTACTTGTGGATAATCTACTTCAGGTGGGGTTCATTAACTGTGACCGCAATTCCTTCTCAGCTCCTCCTACCAAGAGGTGAACATTACTTCTCTACCTCTTGAATTGGGTTGACGTTGTAATTGTCTTTGATCAAGTTATCTGTCCTACTGCATGACTTCCAAGCCCAGGCCTCAGGATGACTTGTGACTTCCAATTTTATTTTCTTGCAATGTTTCTGCCACTTTGTGAGGAAGCCTAGAATGAGAGACCACATGGAGAGAGAGGCAGGCCCAGCTGTCTCAATCATTCTAGCCTTCAAACGGAGAATCAGAAATCTGAGCACCACCCACTCAGACCCTACACCTCCAGCCATGCTAGCTACTGACTGCAGCTGCTGGAGCAAGTCCAGGCAACATCCGCAGAAGAATGACCTGCCAACTCTCAGAGACAGTGGAAACAAACAGTTGTTGTTTTGGTGTGGTTTGTTACACAGCAACAGATAACTGATACAGCAAGTTTTATTAAAAATCACTGAAAGAATGCATAGTTATATTAAAAATACATTACATTAACAAAAAAAAGGTATTTCATGGTGATGTAAGGGAAAGTCAGGTTAGCAAGGTATTATTATTTTTGTTTCCTGAATGCAATATGAAGCATAGTATGGGTCAAAGTTTTAATAAGATCAAAAAGAACATATTACTCCACTATTGAAAGCCACAAGTAATTTTAGACAGAGATGGGATTTCAGCTGCATTACAATTATTTGCCAAATTCTAGAAAATGTTTTTAATTAATTTTTTACTAGACCTTACAATAGCCATTCTATTTAAAAAAAAGATTAAAACTAATAGAAAAGCAGTTAAAAAAATGGAAAACTTATTTCCAGAAAAGCTTAAGTTTTGTGCAATTTAATTGTTCTCAGTGTGATGTTGGAGCCAGTCAGAACTAGGTTCAAATCATGACTCATATGCTCACTAGCTTTGTGATGTTTGATAAATTGCTTAACCTCTCTGAGGCTAGATTTCCTTAAATGTAAATTCCTTAGCACAGTGCCTGACAGATAATAAGATTTATTTGTAGTTAATGTTTCCTTTATTTTAGAACATTCCATGTCTATGCTTTAAAAATCAAATAGTGCTAAAACCCAATCTTGGTGGCTAGAATCAAAATAGAGAAAATATATTCTCCCTCATATATATAGGTTTCCATTAATTCCCTTGGTTTTTGAAAGTAAACAACGCTATTATCTTCAAATAACATTAACTTTACTCCCTCTTTTTGAATTGTTATAATTCTTATTTTCTACCTTGTTTCTACCTTATAACCTTGCTTGTACTCCAGATCTTTTAATTGTTGTTACATTGATGAATAGAGCTTAGTACTTTCAATATCTAAGAAAAAGATGATCAGAATAAAAAAAATCGAAACAGAGATAATGGCAATATTTCAGGAATAATGAGGTGTGAGGTGATGATGGCAAGAATTAGGAACCTATCTAAGATATCAAAAGGCATATTTTACAAACAAAGCAAGCACAACCCAAAATAGCTCTTTAGCATCCCCTGGGCTCTGGTGCTGTGGATTCAGTGGTTTCAAAATGCAGTTCACAGACCAGGGTAGAGAGGACTGTCTCAGACTCAGCTAAGCACTTGGCAAAAAGCTGAGATATGCAGGCTCTACCTACAGATAATCTGATTCATTAGCCTCGGATGAGCTTAGAAATGTGTATTTTAAAAAGCTTCCCAGATAACTTTTTGTTCAGCCTGGTTGTAAACCAATGATCTACTTAGCGATGGCTAAGGAATAGACAATATTTTTAATAGATATTAAAATGCATTGTACTTTAAGTAAAAAAAAGAAACCCATTTATAATTCTCAACTCAAAAGAAAATTTCCAATAATATGAATTCAATAAAAAGTATCACATGGGTATAGTTTTACATTTCTCTCTGGTTTGAAACAATCTATGTGCAAAATATCTTATGATAATTATTACTTGTACAATAGGTTTTGCATTTATAAAGTGACTTTATGTATGTTCTTTCATTTGGTCCGCACAGCTACTCTTAGAGATAGGCAGGGATAGCAGTGCCTAACCTCTGTCTGGCACTACGACACCTGTCTAGTGTTACACGGCTTGTGATGCCCCTTTACTGCCTCAGCCATGTGAGACTCATTGCTGGTTTTATCCTCTCACAACTGAAAATATCATTGCTAGTTCTCAACGTACATGGCATTGAATTACACTCTTATGCTTTTTCATATGTTGGTCCTGTAATCCCACCAGACCAATCGGGCTCAACTTTTAAGTAACAAAATTTTGAGTTTTCATTTGCCATGGACCTCCAGATTGAACGTCATGTCATCTGAGCGTGCCCAGATGAACCAAGTGTATACCCATGGCTGGAACCTAAGTGCTTGGACTAGACTGAAGAATGGGAACTGAATTAAAAAGTGGACACCTCATTGCAAAATCCAATCAGATCACCTCATTATTCTCTGACTATAAAACCAGCCCAACACCCTTGTTCTGAGTCACACTACTTTGGGAATTATCCTCGGTGTGATCCTTACTTTTGCCAAGCAATGAAACCCCCTTGCTATAACCAACTTGGCTGTGTCTATTGGCCTGGTACCAGCCAAGCATATGAACCCCTCCGTTTGGGAGGTAATAGTCCCTTTGCTGAGAATTTCATTCCTGGCCTTACTCTCATAAATGAAGGACTCTGCTCTGTTAGCTTTCCTGGTTTGCTTGATCAGCAGGACAAACAGGGAACCAAGCCCTCAGTTCTGCTGTGCCTCTGGGATCTAGGAAGCCTGTTGACAGTACCTGACTGCGCAGAAACTACACTCGCCACCCTCGCCTTCTCCCTGAAGGGAGATCTTTCTGTCAGTCACATGAACAGATAACAAAGGCAAGAACCCAACTTAAAGTTTGCATAGGAGCCAATTTTAAAAGCTATGCTATGTATTTTCCCTGGGATCAGCAATTTTCAAGTGTTTTTAATTTATTTTTATTTTTTTTTAACTTAATGGCATTAGCATGTGGGAGACATTTCTCCTGAATGTCCCCGGCTTGTGCACCATTCTCTTGCTGCTGTCCTAAACGTTATTCACTTTCTTCTTCCCCTGCAGCATACTGCAATGCTATTGACTGTGAATTACTTCGTGGGAACATCACTGAATTGTCTTCAATTACTAATTTTTAGAAGTGAAGCATTTGTAAATTTCAACACTGTAAATAGTATTAGTGACAAGTGATTTGTCACCTCATATTGTATCTCACAATGAGTCAGGACACCTGGTGTGTGGTGTCAACCTGCTTTCCTCTGCCAACCTTGTTCTGGATGGAGCAGGAGGTGACAACTCAGTCCCATGGCAGGCTTCAGCTTGGGGTGTTAGTTCAATGACTTAAGAGCACCTCTGCCATGCACACTGTAGCAGTTAGGCCAACAATTAGTGATGGGTTTAACACATAGTCACTTTGTGCCCTGCTGTGAGATGGGGACAGCGTTAATACCATCTGGACAGGAATATCCGAAGATGCTGTCAAAGCAGCCTTTGCTAGGTCAGTTTCTCACTCGTCTTGAGCTTTCTCATCTGTGAAATGGAGACGTGTCATCCCTTGTGAATGTTTCTTGTCGCCATTAAACTCATGCAGGGAGGACCCATGCTGCTGCTCCATCTTGCTGTACAAGCAATCACATCAGATGTTCCTAGTCATGTCACACCAAAGATACTGTAGGGGCTGAGGGATAGCTTCCCCTTCACCTTCTGAAGGTTCACTGAAAATCACTGACAAGAGGCAGATTACGAGGAGAAAAGGCATATAAATTTATTAGATTGTAGTTTTATATGACTTGGGAGCCTTCAGTATAAAGACCCAAAGACACAGGGGAAATTCTCCATTTTTATGCTGAGGTTCAACAAAGTGCAGACAGCTGTGTAGAAATATGGTTGGACAAAAAGGGTGTGATCTAATGCTAATAGACTGAGTGGGGAAAACCAGCGAGGCCTGTCTGTCTAGAGCCTTCCTAGGTTCTCTGTGCAGCGTCCTTCCCTGTGGGTGTAGGGCAGGCCCTCTCTGGAATGGGGTCTCATGCCCCACAGTCAGACAACGTAGGTCAGATAATTTCTTTATGGCCAATTTTACACAGAAAGGTGGAAGGAAAGTTAGAGTAATATTTTTAGGTTTTATGGCTGGCTTTGGGGAAAAGGGGTTCTGGTTTCTATGGCTAGCCTGGTGGAAGGATGGGACTGAGAGCCAGCAGGACAGGAGAAGGTCAGAGGAAAACTTTTGCTTCTGAGACTGCTTCTGAGGCCTTCATGTTGGGGTATTGTTTTCTTAGTACCAACAATACCGTACTCATTAAAGTACTTTTCTTATTCTACTTTTAGTTGTCAATATAAAAAAGACTACTTGATTATTGTTACAGTTTTCAATATTTGCATCCTTCTAGTTTAAATTTCCACAGAGGTTCTAATTTTGTATAACACGTCATAGTGTTAAATAGTATCAAATGTTTCAAAATACAATTTAATTTCCAATCTAACAAAACCAGCTTAACATGTGATTTTATTGTTGTACGTTTCGTGATTGGATTCGAGCCAACACAGATTCTCCTTGAACAGCACCTGAGGCTTTTTGGGCAGAGACACCAAAGGGGTGCGGAAGGGCTGAGGGAGCCCGGGCAGGGCCTTCTTTCCTGTCTCTTGGGAATCTTATGCCACTCTTAGGTCAGGAAGGTGCCTCCTGGAGCTTGGCGTGGAGATTTGGTGGCCTGTCTGCAGTTCTCTCTAATGGCACTCAAGAGAAGAGGGACAGTGGACCCTTCATTCTGCTTGGGGTGAAACTTCAGGAGGTGGCGAAGAAGCAGACACTATTTTTTTTTCCACTCCTGTCTTCATCACAGTTATAAACTGGGAAGATTTGAGTCTTTTTTTTTTTCCCCTGCAGACTGAGGTAAACATATCAAAAGTGTATAATTCTAATTCTAGAAGATCGGAAATGTAACCATATCTCACTAATCCATTTCCTTGAAACATCCACAAAGTGGAAAAAGAGCAGAAACTCACAGTTTGGGCTTCTAGGGAGTGTTCCACCTCGATATTCCTTTGCTACTGCCCTTTTTTCCCTGTCTCCCCAGTCACCTGTCATCTTTGCTCAGCCCGTTCTCATGTCCCCACCATCTTCACGCTCAGCTGTTCCCAGAAGAAGGAAGTCCCGGTGCCTGGGCATTGGGGGCATTTTACTGTCCGTCCAACCGCAGCCATCTCAGCTTCATCTGGATGCAGACAAAGGTCTTCTATTGCCCTCACCGTGGGCTAAATGGACTCTGGCCCATGAGTGGGTTGGTTTTTTTTTTCTGATTTCTGTTTTTTTATTTATCCATGAGGACTGATATTGGTTTCTTCTCAAATTACTTCAGAGCAATGATATTTGACAATAGAAAATGTTGAATCTATTTTTCTTTAAGACAAAACAGTCTAATTTCATGTAAGGAGAGCCCATTCCTCTTGTGAACAAGACTTGGTCCTACTCTAGAGAAAACATAATCTGATGTAATTGATGAAAGAATGGAACTCTGCAATATTGTGATATAATAAGAACTATAAATCTGGTCTCTGTCCCTGGTTCCTGGCTCACAGCTTCTAAAGCACTTGAGATTTCTAGAGTAATAAGAGTGTCTTTTGTATGGTAATGAGGTGACTGGTGGCTGGGGGCCCCTAAGTAGTTTCAAGATGGAGGCTGGTCACCAGAAAGGCCAGGGTCTGATGAGTGAGTTGGGACTTTCATGCTCACCCCACAACCTTCAGGGAGGTGAGAGGGGCTGAAGGTCGGGCCACTCACCAATGGCTAATGATGTAATCAACCATTTCTACCTGATGAAATCTTTATGAAAACCCAGTGCTCTGAGAGCTTCAGGATTACTGAACGTGTGAAGGTTCCTGGAAGGTGGCTGCCTGGGAGGGCGTGGAAACTCTGTGCCCCTTCTTGTACATCTCACTCCATCCATCCCTTCCATCAGCCTGTTCGTCTGTGTCCTTTGTAATATCCTTTGTGATAAATAGGTAAACACAGGTAAAGTGTTTCCTTGAGTTCTGTGAGCCATTCTAAGAAATGAATCAAACCCAAAGAGGAGATTGTGGGAACCCCATGTATAGGTACAGCCTGGGGCTTAGGATTGGCATCTGAAGTGGAGGGGGAGTCTTGTGGGACTGAGCCCCCAACCTGTGGGATCTGACACTGCTTTTAGGTAGTGTCAGGACTGAGTTAAATCACAGGACACCCAGCTGATGTCTGCTCGAGAACCAATTGGTCGTTGGTAGGGAAAAACTCACGTATACATTTTGGTGACCAGAGGTGAAGTATTCAGTGTTGAGTGTAAGAGTAGGAAAAATGGTTCGATTTTCTCCTAGAACTTTACAGAGACCCTTTTCTTAAGTCTGTCTAACTTCCTGGGGTAATTACACTAACAATAAATAGCTTTGATTCATCTGGAAAAAAGTGGCACTATCCCCAAATAAACTATTTCAACTAGAAAGTGTTGGTGGTCGTGTGTCTGTGTGTGTGTAATGGGGGGAGGTGAGGTTGACAGGAGTCTCAGTTCATCCTCAGCCCCACTAGCAGTGTAGCATTTGGGGAAAAGTATGGGAAGGAGACATTTGAAGGCCATTATGGATATTTTTCCAGACAGATTTATTGTACCCGTTTTCAAGGTAAATCAGCTTGTGTAGCTAAGCAGAATTTCTGTAAACATGTGGCTACCAATTTGCTGCTTATGTAGTGTGTGTGCTACCGAGATAACAACTGACCACACAGTATGGCTAGAGCACAGAAGAGCTACATTTTGTTTTGTTTTTTGAGAATAAACGGCTTTCTCAACACAGCCAAAGCAATTGATCTTTTTATCCATACCTTATTTCTGGTCACTATTTTGAGGACTGACTAGAGATGTTGGGCTCTCCTGGGTGGAATAAAAGCTTATAACAGCCCTCATTTTCCCTGGGTTGCAAAGCAGCCAGCAAAAATGGTTCTCCAGGAGAAACTCAACACCCCTGGCCCCTAGATAAAAAAAGAGAAAGAAAATCACCCACAAGCAGATAAACAGAATACAGGGAGAGAAAATAGTGTCTAGATGTGAAACTATTTTTTTACTAAATATGCTAATTTATAGCTTTTTCAATTATTTGTATCATTATATTCTCCACCCTACATTCTCTTCTTTATTTAACTATGTAACAGTCTTTGTAATCTCCATTTGCCAAAACTCACTCATCCAACACTTCCCTCAGCTCCATTTCTTCAGATAAAATATTCTTAAAGTGTCAAAGGGAATACAAATTCCAACCATTCCAAGTTTCTTCTCCATTCGATCTTGCCTTTCAGAGAACTATGATGTGGGATAGCAAACAAAATGAATGGGCGTAGATTAGAAAGGCAGTTACCTTTCTCAGCTCTGGTAGGCTTTCCCTTTGACACACACTCTGGCTGTTTCGGCAGGTGTCATGCCTGGTAATTGGTGCCCACACATTGAACTGTTTAGAGGAGAAGAAATTCAATATACTGACCCCCCCACCAAACTGAGCACATCCCCCATTCTGGAATGCATGGAGTGACTTTTAAACTAAAAAGGAGAGTCTTCCTGTTCAGTGATGGTTTCCTAAAATGAGTGGCACCATATTTTCTTGGATTCAACTTAAAAAGATCATTCCCTCATATATATATCCACTGAGAAAGTAGACAAGTTAAGAGAGATCAACAGTTTCTTAGTTTATCCATCAAGATGCATGTACTACTTGTTCCCGTTTTGTTATGTTTGACCAAAGTCTCAAATATGTAAAGAATCAAAATTGAGTGAATAATATCTCATAATCTATCTGTGTATTTAGAAATTTTCACATTAGTTAGCTGTTACTGGCTTTACAATTCTACCCAGCTTGGAGAGACTCAATGTTTCTCAGAAGGATGATATGAGGCTTAAAATTTAAGGCAGTGATTCAGACTTTTGCACCTGGGATGCCTTATTGAGGCTTAATTTTCTAATACCTCTAGTCTATAAAAATGGCATATATATTTAAATTACATCATATGTTTTAAAATTAAATTTGCTTTGGGAATTTTGGGATAACTTAAAATCACTTTCAGTGTTCAGCTAAAGCAATGGGGTCCAAACTAATTTCTCTACCTATTATTTAAAAACAGTAATTTAATTCGTCTCATCTCTGAATTATAAGAGACAATTTATGTACAAAAATGTTTAATACAGTGTTATTCACAGTGTTAAGAAACTAGAAACAATGTAAATGTATAATTATAGGAATATGATTATGGGAGAACCAGTCTTTTATTATTTTTTAATAAGGAAAAAGATATGAATCATGTAAAGCCAGTGATATTGTTTTGGTGATCATTTTTTCCTATAACTCTGTTTTTTAATTTAATTTTTGAAAAAATATTTGCACAAATGCAAACTTTCAGACAAATGCGATAATATATACATAGATTTGCTTTCATGTACCTTTATTTATCTTTATTTTTTTTTTTAACATCTTCACTTTCTCTCTCTTCTAACTTTCTCCCATCCGGCACTAAAATTGCCAGGAACCAGTATTATCGACTTAGTGTGATTCTTTTATTTCTTTCTCTAATTAAATACAGTTATATCTAAAATAGAAACACACACACATGTCCTATTGCTGTTTGCTTTTTAGAAGGGATCATAAAACTTATACTGACTCTCTGCTTTTTGACTTTTCTCACTCAACAATGCATTATGGAAGATCTTCTTGGTCAACTAGTGTAGCTCTAACTCATTCTTTTTTGTGAATGTTTAATATTTCGTGATGGGTATACACCACAACTATTTTCTCACTAAAGGGCATTTACATTATTTCTAGTTTTTTAACATTACGAATGATGCTGCATTAAGCATTTTTGTACAAAAATCCTTAAAACATGGGGCTTTATTTCTATGTTATAGTTCCCCAGGAGTGAAGATGTTAGAGATATATGTGCTTTAAATTTTAATAGACATTGCCTAATTACATTCCAAAATAGCTATGCACATTCCTCAGAAAAGAAAATGTCTCTTCAGTCCTCACTAAAAGTAGATGATATTTTTCTACTTAATGTTGGCTAATCTAATGAGTAGGGTTCATATACTTGAGTATCCTTTCAAAACTTCACTACAAATTAGAATTTTCTACTTCATCAATTCTCATTTATATCATTTTCATTTTCCAATAGAATTCTGGCTTGTTGTTGTAATTTGTGAGATTACTCTCTATGTTAACATAAAATATTTTGAGAAAAATATTTTACCCTAGCATCTTCTATATAACAGCATACAGAATTGATACACTCAGCAAAAGCATTCCCCTAGGCAACAAAGTTTTCATTGTTCATCTGAAAATCCTACATTGTTTTTGGAAACCAAATGTCAGCAGGGAGCAATTGGAAAACCTCATTGACAGCACGTTATGAGTAATGTGAATGACCATGTGGAAATCATGATTTAAGACATTCTAGAATGAATTGAGATTGTCCAAAATGAGACCCTAGAACTGGAGTAAGGGATAAGATGTTTCTAAATGGTTTGTCCTATATTCATAACTATAACAAGGATTAAATTTTTTTTTCTCAAATTGTAAATCTGGAAACATTTTTCGTGATGTTATTTAACAAGAAAACCCAGAATCTTTTTTTCTTCCAGCAGGCTATAACCTGTTGCATGACTGAATTCTTGGAGACAAAAAAAAGTGCCCTGGTACACTGAGGAGGAACATCAGATCAGTTGCAGCTGACATTACTGCCGAATGTCAGTGAAGAGGCCATATACAGTTGGGAGAATTTTACCCTTTACACATTGTCCATGGTGTACTTGTAAAGCCGCTGACTTGTATAAAGATAGTTATTGAAAATATTTTATAGTGGAGATGTGGGAAAACCATACAAGTCAGAAATCATTTTTTATTCCAGGCAACAAATTGTGCTTCAACAGTCCTCCTTAAAGCTAGTTTATTTAAGGAGATTAAAGTTCAGTGGTATGAGGCTGACATAAAGATATCTGAATAATTCCATGACACCTATACATTTCTGAGGAAATACACTCTCTAAAAAAAAAGTAACAGTTATTTAGCCCAATTTTCCAATTTATGATCCCCAATTTATGAGTGTTTAAGGTAGTAAACATTTATGGAAAAGGGTAGTACTAGAATCTTGGGGGAAAGAAAAGGAAAGTCACTTCATCTGTGAAGACAGTGTGACTTTCTCTAGCATCTCTCTACTATTTCGGTGCTCCGAGAATCAGGCATCTCTTTCCGCTTTCGACAAATATTATATTTTTCTGCAGAAATCGTGTCTTATTTAATGTTAAGACAGTGTGTAGAGCCTAGTAGGTCCTCAACAAATATTTATTGATTGAATAAATGAACAGACTCTCCCATCATTTTATTACATGAGTTAAAAAACACAAGCCAAATTCATTTTTTGGGTATTACACATTATACACCAAATTATATATAGAAGAGGCTGCAAGAGATAAGAGCTGTACTCAGGCATTATAACCTCACTGAAATCGTTTGAGAAGTCACTTCTACATTCTAGCTCCAGATTGCTGTTTTGGTCTCTCATACTTCATCGTCCCTGTCCTGGATTTTTTTTTTTTAACTAATAAATTATAGATATTATATCAGCTATATTTAGAGAGTGCTCTTCATTTATTTGTATTTCCCTTATATGCCAGTTTTTACAGTTGGATATCCCAGATTTCCACATTCTTAAAAAGTTGCATAATTTTCCTAATTTTTAAATATTTACTCAACTAATATTTTTGGTTGCATGTTGTGTCTTAGATACTGAGGACATAGAAATATTTACTAAGATGGAAGGAGTTTTATTTACATCATTAATCTTTTTAAATTGCCACTTTGTGTATTGCATATTTTTTTCCATTTTTATATTAAAACACTTTAAAAAGTTTTTCATAGGAATTCTCATTAAAAGTATCATAAATCTCAGCAAATCTTTGTAAGTCCTTTGTAAAAACAATGGCATAATTTGCTATTTCTTTAAAGTTAATCAAGAGCAGAGTAATACTAAATAAATAAAATGAAATAAATTTTATCAATTTTGTGATGGTAATGTTTCCAAAATCATATTTAATAACGCAGTATTCAAAATCTGCTATGGAATGTGATTTTAGGGAATAGTTAGGCTTCTTTTTCTAGGATTAGTTGTTTTATCTTAGCTATTTTTGGAAAGAAGCTAGAGAAGTCTGTAAAAAAAAACCCTATCTATTGATTATAATTCCTATATCTCATATTTCCCATAGGAATTTTATAATCTAGTTATAAAACCTTAATCTCTCTTATTCACCTGGTCCTTGAGGACCCAAAAGCAGTCAATTTCAAACAATTTACAGCCAGGTCTTATTGCACTTGATTTGACAACTTTTAGCTCAGTATGTTTCCCAGAGGCATAGAAACTGACTAAAGAAAATCCCAAAGAGCCAAGGCAGAAGGTTATTTGAATTCATCCACTTAAATTCCCATTTTTAAAGATTTTTACTGAGCCCAATTCATAAAGTGAACTTTGTGATTGAGGAGGACAAAATTAAATCAAATTGGTTATCCTTGGAACTCTGCTCACTTGCAGAAAGGCAAGACAAGAGTTCTATGTGGTGATTGCCATACTATTTGGTAAAATATGTACTGTATTTGTTTTTATTAATTTATATTTTATATAGATTTAAAATCTAAGAGTTTAATATTGTGGAGGCCAAGGCCCTTGACCCCCTGGAGGCCTGCGGAAAATCACTGACATGAGGCAGATTGAGTAATAGGAGGAAAAGCACGTGAACTTATTTAACATGTATGCATCGGAGCCTTCAGAATGAAGACGCAAGGATGCAGGGGGAATTGTTCGTTTTATGCTTAGGTTCAACAAAGTATGCGCAGCTGTATAGAGATGTGGTAGGACAAAAGAGCATGTCTAATGCTAACAGACTGGGTGGGGAAACCCAGCAAGGCCTGTCTGTTTAGAATCTTCTTGGACTCTTTGAGCAGCATCCTTCCTTCTGGGTGTGGGGCAGGGCCCTCCCTGGAATAGGGAGGGGTCTTATGACCTACAGTCAGACAAGGTAGATCAGAGAATTTCTTTATGGCCAGTTTTTACACAGAAAGGCGGAAGGAAAGTTAGAGTAATATTTTTAGGTTTTATGTCTGGCTCTGGGGAAAAGGAGTTCTGGTTTCTATGCCCATCTTGGGGAAGAGGGATTCTAGTTTCTGTGACTAGCCTTGGGGAAGAATGGGACTGAGAGGCAGGAGGACAGGAGAAGGTCAGAGAGAAATTTACTTCTGAGGCTTTCATTTTGGGGTATGCTTATCTGAGCCTCAACAATATGATTCCTAAGATGCAATAAAATCAAAGTATTTATGTTTAATAAATTTCCTCTCCAGGACTTTTGAAAAACACACAGCGTGACCTATTTTCAGACTAAGCACTTTGAGGACTGAACTCTGATCTTTTTCTTTTACCCAAATTCCTTACTAAGAGGCCAGTGAGTCACATCCTACGAACTATAAAATCTCATTTATAAACAACATCATAAAAACCTGTTTATTGAGATTTTATCATTTGTAGGTGTAACTCACCAGGACCCCTTCGAAAGTAATTTTCTCAGCAAAGAAAAAGATCGGGTTTCAGTCCTCAGTTTGATCTTCATTTTTAAATAGTACTTCAGTTTATAGAATCATATTGAAAATTAGTCCAAATGGTGTAGTAGTTTGCAAGACCCCAAGGACGCATTCACATGCTGACAAAAATGTAAGTATTAGTTTAAAATGAATTTTTCGTACAAAAATTTAACTTTACTTACCTAAAGCTATTAACTTGAACATATGGAGAAAACACTAGACCTTCAATAGTAGAATAAATGTGTAAATAAAAGTAAAACATTACCAGGTTTTGGAATAGGCACATTATTTTCAACCATATTAGAAATTATATATTGTTTAAACAATATGTCTATGTCTATATATTATCATCTATACCTGTCCAATTTATAAATTGGGTTTTTTATCTAATAACTTATCTGTGTCACTAACTGCTCACTTCTAAAATGGTAATAATAATATTTGCTCATACTTTTGTATGTGTTAATGGAAAAACCAAACTTTGTAAAATATTTTAAAGAGATTTATTCTGAGCCAATATGAAAGACCATGGCCCAGTGAAAACACAAATTCAAGAAGCCTTGAGTAAGTGGTCCCAAGGTGGTCAGATTACAGTTTGACTTTATATATTTTAGGGAGGCAGGATTTACAGGCAAAGACGTAAATCAATACATGGAAGCTATACATGGGTTTGGACCCAAAAGGCGGGACATCTTGAAGCAGGGGGCTTACAGGTTTTAGGTGGATTCAGAGATTCTTTCATTTGCAATTGGTAAAAGGAGTAAGGCTCTACCTAGAACTTGGAGCCAGTGTAAAAGAATGTTGAAGTTAAGATAAGGACGGGGTCAAATGACCTGTTTAGCAAGATTGATGGACTGTAGGCATGACTTAACCCTTGCCTGGCATGGCCTTAGGTCTTGTTTATAATTTGGTATCTTATTGCCACAAAGAGTCTGTTTTCTCAGTCTTACGGTCTCTATTTTAACATTAATCCTTGTCAGTTGTGTCTAAACTCCAAAAGGGAGAAGGAATAATGAAGCATGTTCTAGCCCCCTTCCTGGCATGGCCAGGAACTCAATTTTTTAGGTTTTTCTGGGGTCCCATTATTAAAGAGGGATTCCATTCAGTCTGTTGGGGGACTTAGGATTTTGATTTTAGTTTATATGTTAGAATTAATTCAGCAATGCATGTGAAACATTTGGAATAGTGCCCGGCATATTGTTAAGTGCTTAATAAAGATTTGCTGTTTATCAGAATTACTGTTTATCAGATGGTCAAAGAGTTCTCAAATCATTAGTAAGGACAGAGTTTCTCAAATGAGCATTATGATTCATTACATGTCAACATTTCAGCCTTCCTGCTTCCGCTTTACGTGTGGGAAAGAAATAGCTGTGTTCATTCAATGGGGGATTTTCTTCATCGCATTCAGTGACTTTCAGTTGTAAGGGAAACAGCCTGGGTTATCACACAGGAAAAGTGCATGCTGACCTGAGGATCTGGCATGCCTTGTTGCATTTTCTCAAATGCACCTAATGAAGGAGAATATGATACTGTGAAAGATATTTCACGCCTTGTAAACATCTGAAAGTGGATTTTACAGGGAAGCCTGCATGTTAAATCAAAGATAGTCATTTGAATCGGTAACCACTCAGTGAACCACTCTATGCAGAAAATCACTTTGGGGAAAGGCTCTGCTATGCCTAATGTAGAACACTAATGTGAGAATGCAGTATCCTACTTCATAATATGCTTTTAAAAAGGTGTTAACATCATATTAGGAGGAGTGTCTCTGTGATGATAGCAACTTGGATATCATAACCATCTAGATATGCCATAGTATGAAAGTAAGTTGTGAACTATGAAATAAGAGACGCATTTATTTCTTTTCTGAAACTCATTTTTTAAAACATGATTTAGCTTTACTGAGATGCAGTTTACATACCATAAAATTTACCTGTGTACAATTCAATGTGTTTTAAAAGACATACAATTCAATGGGTTTTAGTATATTCAAAGAGCTGTGCACTTATCACCATAAAATGATTTTAATATAGAACATTTTCGTCACCCCAGAAAGAAATCTAATACCGATTAGCAGTCACTTTGCAAACCCCATCTCCTCCCCTGTCCTTCTCTTTCAGCCCTCAAATTAGACAAACCCTTAATCCGCTTTGTGTCTCTGCGGATTCGTGTTTCTTGGACATTTCAAATAAATAGAATCACATGATATGTGGTCTTTTGTGACCAACTTCTTCTGTGTGGTGTAACATTTTCGCGTTTTATCTATGTTATAGCATGTATTGGTACTTTCTTATTTTTATTGCCAAGATATTCCATTATGTATTCCATGTCTTATTTATCTATTTATTTTGTTTGTACAAATGATAGACATTTGACTTATTTTTACTTTTCGTCTATTATAAATAATCTTGCTATGAACAACCATGTTCAACTTTTTATGGGGGCACATGTTTTCATTTCTCTCAGGTATGTATCCCAATGAAATACTTGAATCTTATGGTAACTTTATGTTTAATCATTTGAGGAACTGCCAGACTATGCTCCAAAGTGACTATACCATTTTACATTCCCACCAGCAGTGTATGAGGTTACTCCACATCCTCGCCAATCCTTGTTTTTATTTATCTTTTTAATGACAGCCATTCTAGTAGATGTGAAGTAGCATCTTAGTGTGAGTTTGATTGGCATTTGCCTAATGACTAATGATGCTGGGGACATTTTCACATGTTTATTGGTCATTCATGTATTATCTTTAAAGGAATGTCTATTTAGAATATATTGTGTCCCTTTTTAATTGGGTTATGATCTTTCATTGTTGAATTGTAAGAGTTCTTGATACTTGATACCAGTTTTTTTTAAATCAAATATTTTCTCCCATTTTGTAGTTTGTTTTTTACTTCATTGATGGTTTTCTATGAGGGACAAAAATTTTTATTTTATCTACTATTTTTATTTTTTGTTTGCCCTTTAATGTCATATAAAAAAATCCTAATCTGAGGCCACAAAGATTTATGCCTATGTTTTCTTTCTTTTAAGAGTTTTATAGTTTTAACTCTTTTATATTATTTGACTCAATTTTTGTATGTGGTATGAGGCAAGGTCTAACTTGACTCTTTTGCAGGTGGCTGTCCAATTGTCTTCATACCATAATACTTATTGGAAAGACTTTTCTTTCCCCAATAATTATCTTGGCATTTTTTCAAATATCAATTGACCGTGTGTAGGTTTATTTCAGGGTTTTTAATTCTATCCCATTGAACTATATGTCTATCCTTTCTGCTAGTACCACACTGTCCTGATTATTATAGCTGTATAGTTAATTTTGAAATTAGGTAGTTTTTATGGAACTTGACAAGCTGATTCTAATGTCTATTCAGAAAAGAAAATGTCCAACAAGAACCAATAATTTTTAAAGAAGTACAGTGAGTGAGTAATGACCTACAAGTTATTAGATCATACTCCAATAATTGAAGCAGTCAGCTTAGGTGTAGGAATATACAAATAGATCAAAATAATATAATTAAAGTAGAGAAATATGTCCAGTATACATGATAAATTTCTATATGAAGGGTTACAAGAATTTTTTAAAGCTCCTGAAATTCCCATGCATTGGTAGTTTGGAAGTCAAGTAGATGAAACTATTAATGTTTATTATCGGAAGAGCATAGAACTCAAATTCAAAGAAAATGGCTTCTAGTCTTTCCCTTGATACTTAAGGCTAGTGATAAGTCATGGAACTTCTTAGTCCTACTAGTGTTATTGAAAAATAAGAATATTCTTTTGAAGTCTGTTTCTTTCCCCCAAATTTTCAATGTTCTAGGGAGGATCAAATAACATCATCTCTGTAAAAGCCTTCAACAATTTATAAAAAAATAAATGGACTCAATATTTTTTTAGACTAGAGAAAAATTTCTCTCTCATATACACAGAGGAAAACTGGGGATTACATACAAAATGGTAAATGTTGGTAGAATAGGTCATTGGCATTTACAAAGGAAGTGTCATTGGGTCTCTGCAAGTGTCTACATCTGTGTACACAGTATTCTGAAATAAACTTTTACTAATAAGATGCAAGTTATTGATGTATCCTGATTGGGCAGAGGAAAGGGAAGAGAGTCAAGAATGAAGTTTTGTATATGTTGAGATCAAGACTTCTTTGGGACATCAAGGTAAAATGTGTAGTAAGAAACTCAGTATTTGACCATGGAGCTTATAGAAGAGATTCACTTTGGAGCTATAAAATTTGAGGTTCATCAATATAGAAGTTAGATTAGAAGCCATGAGATTGGAAGAGATCATGTAAGAAGTGAGTGCCAATACAGAAGGAAGGAAGTGAGAGAACAGAAATATAACAAGAAATTAGGGGAAAACCATGAACCAGCAAAGAACATTGAAACTTAGTAGCAAATACAGCAAAAGGAAAACCAAAGGTGTGGATACCAGAAAGGCAAGTTAAACATACAATTCAAGTGTAGAGATCAATCAACTGCATCAGATGCTGCCGACATGGAAGGGTAATTCAAAGACTGAAAATTGATTATTGACTTTTGCACCATAAAGGAAGGCCATTGGTGATCTTGACAACAGTTTCAGTGGAGTGGAGAGTGTGCTTCGCTGATTGCAGTGTCTTCAAAGAGAGCAAGAGGAAAGAAGCTCAAGACAGAAAGTATTGCTTTAAAGGGGAATAGAAAAATGGAAAGTAGAGAGGGAGTTGTGACATAAAGGCACAGTGTTTATTTTTGGAATAAAAGGAAACTTCATGTACTTTATGCTGATTAGAATGATCCAAGAAAGGAAAAAAATTAGATTTCAGGAGAAGGAACAGTTGTTGGAGGAAATCTTTTGACTAGGTGAGACGGATGGTCTAACAGAGAATTGAAAAGTCTTGTTTAGATAGTCATAGCGAACCTTTTAAGTTCCAAATTCTAGTCTGAAGATCTATCCTGTTTTCTTTTCGCCAGTTAACTGAACTGGCTTGTAGAAGGAGGAAATAATAAAGTTTTGACAAATTATAAATTATCATTTATCTAAATGTATTTGCTTTAAATTAAACTCCTAGCTGGTACACATACTGCTTTGCTATCCCAATTGTCTATGTAGTTTATCAATAGGCATAATCAGGCTGTCAGATTTTATTTACTTATTACAAGTATCATAGTTGCTAGGCAATAGCTCTGAGTCTTTGATTAGGTGACTCAATTACTTCTCAGGATGACTCATCTACTAATATAGGAATACTGAAAATTTCCAATTTCTTGGCAAACAGCCTCAGAAATCTCAATTTAATAGACTCGCTAACATTGATAAATATTACCAATTAAAATATCTGTAAGTGTAATGTCACAGTTAATGCTTTATTCATTTCACACAGGACATGCAAGCCAGAAAATATTTATGTTTGATCCATTAAATCTGTAAAATTGAGTATATTGTACTTCTCAGGATTCTGCTTTGTAACACAAATACGATTTCAAACTTCATTGGATTATATTTTTCAGTGCTTAAAATATGTATCGAAATAAAAATAAATAATCATTACAGTGACATCATACAAAAAGACAAGAATTTAGATGGAAGGAAACCATTTACCAATAATAAATAGTACTTGCATTCTTTCTCCAAATTGTCCAGTGCTATAATACATTCATTACTTTAAAACAAGAGAAAAATGACAGTCTCCATCTTCCAGTGACTATTGCTGCATACCAAATTACCCCCAAAACAATAAACAATTTTATAATATCACATGGGTTATGTAGGTTGGGGATTGGGTGGTTCTTTTGCCCATGGTCTCGACTGAGGCCACTTAGTAGTACTTGGTGGGCGGGATGGTTGAGAGGGCCCACGATGGCTCCACTCATGTCTGGCATCTGAGTAGGGATTCTTGATTACACCACCCACGTGAGGTCTCCCCAGCTTGTTGATTTCAGAGTAGTTAGACTTGGTCCATGGAACTGACCCCCTTCACAGTGTACATTCTAAGAGAAGAAAGGACCTTGTCGTTGAAACTGCAAGGGGGTTTTGACCTAGGTCCAGTTGTTCCTCGTACAAAGATCTAATAATTGAGACCATGAGGATTGCCAAGGAAGAAAGAAATTTTTCATATGACAAACATCTTGTCAGGAGAATGGGAAAATCTGCCTCAAATCCATTTCTCTGAATAATGGAGATCTTGGGCTTTTAAAGGAGGGGTCAGGTGCCTAGGGGCAGGCCGTGGTGCAACTGACAAGCGGCTACTGTGAGGGGGCGGGGAGGGGGCAGACTGTGGGAGATGGTGAATCTTGACATCAGGAAGTCTACCCAGGGGCCTTCAGAATCCCAGCTCCTTTGTCTTGCAGAAAAAAAAAATCACCATTTCTGAGAAACAACTCAAAAGGTCAAGTAGTTAGTTAAGGGAGAGGATTGTAAAAACCTTGTAAGGGTCATTGAAATTTGTTCGTAGAGCTGGTTACAACATTATGGGACTTCTGCTGTCTTCTCTTGGTTGAAGCAGTCACCAACCCACTCAGATTCAAGGGCAGGGGGCAGGGGCCTCTTCAACTCTCAGCGGGAAGAACGTCAAAGAATTTGTGGTCCTTTTTGTTTGTTTATTTAAACCACCACATACCATTCTCAGAGATTATCAAATAAATTAATTAAATACTCGGAGTTAAAGATTAGATATAATTTCAAACAATTTTTATAAAAAGATGAGGTGTAAATAAATTCAAGTAATAAAAACCTAAAGTTAGCTTTAACTTTCTGGATTAACTCTGAGAATAATTTTGTCAAGCTAATGATATTTCTGTCTTTGATAGGCATACTTGAATGATCCACAGGACTTACATAAGATATTTTATAGGGTGTCTAATAACTGTGGAAAAGACATGAGACAGATTCTAATAATCTTAGGTAGTTTAATTAGAAAAAATTCAGTTTCCTAAGAACTGCTGTTGATTCAGAAGGAATTCTAAAGCCATAGAAAGCTTGTGTGTCACGAACACAAACTTAAGAGTGGATTGTAGAGATGTTGAATGACGACTCCAAATCCAAGATCTACCTTGATAAGGTAGAGCAGACTTTCTCTGCACTTGCTTGTTCAACTGGATGCCCCGTGAATATGCCCATGTTCAATATATTTAGAAATGCCACTTTTGGAGAGTAACAATTAAAAAATATGTTACATTTGAAGTAAAAAAAATATGTTTTTCACTTTATATTACTCTGACCAAGAAGCCATGCTTTTTCCCTTTTTTGTAAAATTATCCATTTACCAGGGAATGAGCAATAAAATATGTTTTGTAAATTTAAAACTAGAAAAAATGGATGAAACTTAAAAAGATGGAATAACATTATCATAATTGCAAACTTAAGACATGTATATAGCTTAGCAGAAGTGAAAAAAGATAAGCAACTGAATTGATAGCAAATTCAACGTAAATACTAGGTTGTGAAGTAGCTGTCCAAATACCTGACATTTGTTGCAGTTTATTAGAAGTATTAATCCATCGGAAGAGGATTAACATCAGTGCTCTACAACACATTAATATAAAATTCCTAGAGTAGCTATTTCTGGGTTCTTCATTACAAAATGAAGGGTATTGTTAAAGAGGCTAAGTTTTTAGGAATCAAATGGCTGATGAGGATATTTAATTCATGTGATTTCGGGAATTTTATAGAGATTGGGAAAAAAATGCCTCAGAAGGGAATTGATTCCCAGTAACAGGAAGTTTTTAGCTATCAGTTGGATGACAGCTCTGTCACTGGCCCCCAACCATGGACGCAGGTATACTAGAGGCATACATATCACAGAACTTGTCCATTCTGTTCCTCATTTTGGCACTGGTGACCTGCTTTTTATTACCTGATTCCCTGATTTCAGCATAACCAGGCATTATCCCTTGGCTTGCTTCTTTCACTTAAGACATATTTGCATATTTTTTCTTCTGTTTTGACCTTGAATGTATTGAGGCAGACTTTGTGACTTGCCTTTAGGTCCTTCGTGCCACTGCTGTTGGGAGGAGGCATCTCACCTCCATCTCTTTTCCCCAGCCTCGTAAAAACAATAGCATCTTCATTGGAGTGGGATTTAGTATGATTCAAGAATCTGATAAGAGTTTAAAAAGATTGGTCTTGAATGTCTTTTCCATTTTCCACTAAAAGTATCTTCAACAGATTGAATTCAACATTGGCACCAGTGTATTCCCTACATCTTTTTCCTGTGAGACAGATCTATCTTCCCAAATACTAATCAAAGTGCCGGCAGTTGACAGCAATCTTGAAACCGTCTATATTATCTATAATCATCTGGGTGTGTGTTTTCCAACATAGAAATGTTTGGATTGTTGGCAATGATCAGGGAAATGACACAATTCAAGTCACATTGCCTCACTGGCAGAATGATGGATCAGTGTTTCTGAAAAGTATCATGCGGCAATGAAGCCCACCCACAGAGTTTCTGATGCCAAGCAGAGGACTGAGGGTAGATTTGGTCATGTTATTGCCCATTCAATTAAGAAGCATTGGCTACTCCTGGTGTTGAATGATAAGCAGGGTGCTCACCTCCAGGTGCTGCACAAGGGAGAGAACTAAAGCCTCTCTGCAGAGGAAGTAATTTCTATGGTTTTGCAAATATAAAGAGAACTTCAGAAGCTTACCATCATTGTTGTCACAGACCACTTACTTCAATACTTTCCAGTGTTATGAAGATACTTCATGATTGCTGGTTTTATTGTGATTAAAAGTCTCAATGAACCAACTGTCACTGCTATTGCTTATAATTTGGGTAAGACATTGAGGCCAAAAAAGTGTGTTGACCTTAAAGGTGTCACCTTGATCTGTTGGCCCTTCCTATTGAGGATGAACTATTTAAAATAAAGTCTGTAACTAGGTATACCCACTTGGATGGACAACCCAATGGTTAATGTTTCATCACCAAATTCAAGTGCAAAAGAACATAATCGAGACAAAATGCTGGTTCTTGTCCCTGTATAGCTCATGGACATGCTAAAGTACTCTACCAACACTCAGACCAGTACTGAGATAGATTTCCTCTGTAAATAAATATGTATAACTCCCATACACCTTTAGAAGGATTGGAAGCTGACATGTAGACTGGTGGTGCCCTGGACCCCGTAAAGAAAGCGTTGCACTTGAGAAGTCATAGAATCGAGGCATTATGTGTATCCCCAAGTTTCAGAAATTTGGGCAAGACTTCTTCAATGGCAAATAATTAAGCAAGAGCATAAACCCTAATAAATCTGTTATTGATGGAGAAGCTCACCAGGAAACCAAGTTGTTTGGAGACAAATTAGAAAACATTATGTTTTCCTGTTTCTGGGTGTCACTCATCTTTCCCTTGGTGTTGCAATTGATAATGAAGGCGATAGCTCTGATCAAGCATAATGTCCCATTTTCACCTAGGAGACACGGGCTTTCACTTTCCATTCTAATAACTATTTGGATTTGTAAATATGAGGGGGTAATAATGAAAGGAAAAATTTATTTAGAAAGTTTGACATTCTAGGCCAGATTGAAATCACCTTTGATGCTAATGCCTGTGGCATCTTTAAGGTGTCTGTGGTGACTCAGAACGTAGGAAACAAAGCAAGAATTGTAATCACCATTGACAAAGGCTGTCTGAGCAAGGAATACATTGAGCAGGTAGTCAAGGTTGAGAAGGACAGCCACTGAAGATGAGAAGCTCAGAGACTGAGATGCTTTCCAGGACTTTAACTGAATCTTACGCTGAATCTTCAGTATGAACCCCATGGGAGAAGATGGGAAACTGCAAGGAAAGATCAATGGTGATAAAAAGTGAAAGATGTTTGGCAAGTGCATTAAATTATCAACTAGCTGGACAAAATTCAGATTTAAGGGAAGGATGGATTTGAATATCAGAAGAATGACCTGGTAAAGGTCTGCAAACTCTTCATTACCAAGTAGTTTCAAATGATATGCCCAGAAGAATATGCCCAGAAGAATACCTACCAACTTCCCTGGGGACAGACCTGCCTCGGGGGGTACTTCTCTGGAGCCACCGTCAATGTTGGCTAATCTGCCACTTAGTCAATATATTTTGAGGAACCAAATTTTGGCAAATTTGTTCATGGCAATTGAATCATATGTAATATATTCAACGTATATTAAAGTTATTGGACATTCTCAATACTTGACTGTGTACATAGAAAACATTAACACCATTGTATTTTATCAGTGTTTATGCAAACAAACAAAATTTAATTGTAGAAAATGCAGAAAATTTAATTTGTACTTTAAATAAGCATTGTGTGTGTGTGTGTGTGTGTGTGTGTGTGTGTGTATAGCACCTGCAGTGTGGCAGTAGTGCTTGGAATGAGAAAATTAGGGAAAGCAAGGGTAAATTTATCCCTGCTTTTCTTATAACAGAGGTTTGTAGGAAAGTTGAAAGAATGAATGCTTCCTAATGGCCCTCCTCCAGCATAATTTAATTTTTAAGAACATAAATTACTGAGATTAAGTTTTTAGAGTTAAACCAAGCTATATATCTGTCTAAAAACTATGATGATGTGTGGATGTAAAGTTTGTTCTTTTAAATATTAAGAAATGAAGGAAAGTATACTATTTATTTAATATCTGTCTAAAAAAATCAAGATATATGATGTAAAGTTTTATTCTCTGAAAGCACTAGGTAATACAAAAACAAATGCAATTTATTTATGATTATTTATGGCCATGTCCGGTACTGAGCTTTATGTACATCATCCAATTTAGACTTTATAACAGCCTTAGGAGTTGACTACAAGTATTGTTTCTATTTTATAGATGAATACACTGAGATCCAGAGAGAATAAGATGCTTGGAGAAAGTTACACAGCTAAGAGGACTTAACGCTATGAAATAAAATCAGGCAATTTCATTCTGGAGTTTATGTTCTTTTCTGTTTTCATTTTTTTATTGTTTTCTTTTTCTCTTTTTTGGGGGTAGTTTCTGGTTAAAAACCAGAAAACCTGCTAGACAAATTCTAAAACAGCTGTAACACTTGGAGTTCACGTTCTTTACCAATTTTCTCCAATGCCCCTCTTTATGTCATAATATATCAGAAAAGTGTTGTCTGTATCCATATGTTATTTAATAACAGCTGTTACTTGATGAGCACTGCATTTACATAACATTTATTGTTTTTCATTCCTCAGACATTAAAATTGCTTACAAATCTTTAGATGATTCACCCACAATAACACTTCTGGCTATAATATAATTGAACTGTCAAACAATCATAATTTCCCCCAAGTTCCTGAAAATAAAATACTACATTTTACACTAATATTCTTTAAAAAGTCAAATTCAATGTCAAATCCACATGTTAACTAATATGATACAACTTTAATTTTTGAAGATAGACTCGAGGGACAGACAAGATTGAAATTCTACTATTTCTTCTTTTTTTGGTATGGCACAGTATCGCAGCTTCAGTAAAGACACCACCTTGATTAACATGTTTGGAAATGCTAAAAGAAAAGATTTGAGTCCCCCACAGGGGTCACCAGCCACCAGAGGGGCTGCCTTTTGGATGAGATGTGCGATTGAGGGAAATCTGTGTTCATTACAGAAGTGCCCCCCTCAGCTACTGATCAATGTTGTCAATGTTTTCAGACATTTACCAGGAAAATGATGCATTGGAATGGTAATGTAATGCCTGCAGTGAGATCATATCATTTATCTCACATTAAGATTAAGAAGCTAAATTAAAAATCTGCCAAGAAATGTAACTTTCATGCCCGATACCTTACTCTCAGTTACTTGATGTGAGGTTAAAGTGGGAAGATATTTGCAATAAACAGTGCATAAATTTCTCAAAAAGTCTAAGTGTTATTTCATATATTGGGACTATTTCATGGTAAAGTGTGAGAAACTAAACAAAATTCTCAGATAACATTATTCACTGCAAATATCAGTTACTAACAAGATGGAAATATTCTGTATTAAAAGATGATAATGGTTGCTAGAACTGTAGGAAATCAAATGTATATGCAATTTAAATGTAAATAGGGCTCGTACTTTAGTCTTGGCCAGGAATACACACCTTATGAAAAATGTGTTACTTAGTTTAAAGAAAACTTGCTAGATATGGCAGTGTTAAAAGCATCCAAACATTGGACTTCAGGCTTTCTACGATCCATTAATTTTGAATGCCCTTAGAAGAGAAAACTGGGTAACAATATCAGTATTAAAGTTAAAGAGGGTTTTCTTTAAAGGTGACAAAATTACTTGCTTTAAGTATTGATATAAAGGCTTGCTTTTGTAAATATGGCAATTAATTTATTTGAAATTATAACCGAATTTATGATATATCCTCTAAAGTACAAGAAACTTGGAATGGTCATAATAACATACTAGAGCAGAGGACCCATATTGAATATTTGGAGAATGTGATTGCCTGACTTTTAAAGGATTATTCTCTTTTACGCCTAACAATTTAGTTATCATATATACAGATTTAAATATTGTAAAATCATCTGCATTTGAAAAAAATCTTGCTTATTTACTCTGTCATATCATGCTTCTTTCTATATAGCTTCTCCTTTTTAGATCTTTGTTCACTTTCTTCTAATTTTTTTCCAGATGATTTTATTTTTACTGAGAATTTAGAAATGTACATTTTAAAATTACCTGGGCAATTACAATAATGATGTATAAATAATTTCAATTAAAATAGATATTACAATTTTGTTAGTTCTAAAAACTACTCCAAGAAAGGCCCTTTCCTGTCTTGCATATAAAACCATTGATATTAGGATCATGCCTATTCAGTGGAAAATAAGATCTTGCAATCTCATGTTTTGTTTCTTAAAGGTTAATCAGTATTTCACAATTAATGATTTTATCAATCAGATTATACCTGTGGGCAATGAAAAAATATAGGTGAGAACATGTCCTGGCAAGGTGAAATCATTCTTTTCCTTTCTGTTAGTGATAATTTGTTTCATAAATTTAAGAGACAGCACCTTTGGTCCCAGACATCTGTCCTGAAACTTAAGGTACTGGTCAAAATTTCAATGAGAATCAAATTGTGAGTTTGGATGATTTTAATGGAATTGAAAAAAATATAATGATATCACCCTTTAAAGGTGATATATTGATGTGGTATCTTTCATTTTTTAAAATCATAGAGAAATAAATATAATAATTATGTACTGTTCTATGTGAATAATACTAACATTATAACTTAAGTAAAAACCAATAGGATATGTTCATTATGGCAGTTATAATATTTATGAATTATATTTTTAATATTTTAATGGCAGTTTATGATTTTTATTTTTACAATAATATTTACAAAAAGTTCATTTAAAAGGAATCTATGTTTACACCTGTGAAAATACTACTTTAACAAAAGTAGTAAAATTCAATAGCCATCCAATACAATGGCATGTTGACATTTAATAGTGATATTTTAATTTGTAATATTATGCTAAAATGAGGAAATATGAATTAATAAAAATGAACACTCTATTTTTAAACTTTGCTAATGTTTTAGTATTATCAATTCATATGTATTTTAGCAAAAAGAACAATATAAAGTTTACAAGTAAGTTTTTTAAATCATTTTTTATTGAAATAAAATTCATATACCTCATATACACAGATCTTTAGTGTTCATTCTGATAAGTTATTATTGTTATTAAATTTTTGGAGACAAGGTCTCACTGTCACCTAGGCTGGAGTACAGTGGCAGGCTCATAGCTCACTGCAGGCTCGTACTCCCAGGCTTGAATGATCCTCCTGTCTCAGCCTCCTCGGTAGCTGGGACTAAGGGTATGGACCAACTTGCCTGGCTAGTTTTTAAAATTCTTTTAGAGATGGCATCTTGCTATGTTGCCCAAGCTGGTATCAGACTCCCAGCTTCAAGCAATCCTCCCGCCTCAGGCTCCCAAAGTGCTGGAATTACTGGCATGAGCCACCTCATCCGACTTGATAAGTTTTGATAAATATGTAAACTCAAGGAATCACTATCTCCATCAAGATACAGAATATTTTCATCACCCCAGGAAGTGTCTTCATGGATCCCTGCTGGTCAATTCCCATGGCCCAAACGCAAGCACTGTTTTGATTTTTGTCACTATAGATTTGTTTTGTTTATTTTTACCTTCATTGTGTTCACATCATCAACTTAAGACAATATTTTGAAAGTCATTCTTGTTTGTTGCATTTATCAGTATTCCTGAGTACTATTCCACTGTATGAAACATCATTATTTCTAGATATTCTCCTTTTTAGATATCTTGGGTCAATTCCACTTTGAAAAAAATTTTTACGAACAAAGCTGCTATAAACAATCTTGAACAAGTCTTCAATGGGAATGTGTTTTAATATCTTTTGGATTAGAACCTAGGAATGGACTAAGAGGATCATATGGTAAATATATATTTAACTTTATAAGAAACTGCCATTTTTCTACAATCATTGCAGTATGCGTTACATTTCTACCAGAAGAATATGAAAGTTTCTGTTGCTCTATATTCTCACAAACTTTTGGGGAGTTTAAACTTTTTCTCAATTTGTATTTCTTTATTTTTTTGAGACAGAGTCTCGCTCTGTTGCCAGGGCTAGAGTGTCATGGCGTTAGCCTAGCTCACTGCAAGCTCAAATTCCTGGGCTTAAGTAATCCCCCGGCCTCAGTCTCCCGAGTAGCTGGGACTACAGGTGTGCCACCACTACACCTGGCTAATTTTTTCTATTTTTATTAGAGACAGGGGCTCACTCTTGCTCAGGCTGGTTCCAAACTCCTGACTTCAAGCCATCCTCCTGCCTCAGCCCCCCAGAGTGCTGGGATTACAGGCATGAGCCACCACACCCGGCCTGAGGATCCAAATTTAAACCAAGCCCTCTGGCCACCGTTAAAAGCCCTAAGAATATGTCCTAATTTTGTAATAATAATATTTTGTATTGTAAGACATTGAAAGCATGAATTTATACTAGTATACTAACATTTAGTAGGAAACTATACCAGCAGTTAACTACATTTGGAATACATCTTTTTATTCTTGTTTTTCTTTCTCCTAAAAGCCAACTCTATCATCTTCCATTATGAAGTAGTTTCACAACTCATAAAAATCAAAAGTATTTGGCCTGGGGTTGAATGCCCACATTCCAGGGAAAAGGAAGTCAAAGAAAAAAAAAAACTATCTAACAGCTATTTAAAAACCTATTGTTCTTTTTGTAAGCAGCAGAATTTAAAAGTAGGAGAATAATTTCTTAAACCAAAGTGATTACAGAATAATAAACATAGGTATTATAGTTCAAAAAGTTCATTTTAAATACTCAGTCATCAAATTACATGAATTTCTAAAAAGTCATTTTAAGAGCACCATTTGAGTAACCAACCTCAAATGTTTTATTGCTTAGAATTAGGTTAATAGCTTCTTGGGGAACATAATCTTAGAGGAATAAATTGCAACTGATAGTATTGCTTCCTCTCTCCCTTTCTCTTACATACACATACACACAGACACACACACACAGACTCACAAATACAAGAATGAGACTCTAGAATAAGTTCTATAGAATTTTCTTAGTACGAGTCTCAAAACTTATTCTTAAACAAATATAAAAATATAGTATGTGTCTTATATTTCCTAGGAATTATCTAATGCAAAATTGTTACTGGTGGGATAAGAATCAATTAGGATGGAACCATTTTCAAATAACCTAAAGATCTAACACAGCATGGCTTCAAAAATTTAGAGAACTTGTTGACATGGGAAACCAGCAAGTCCAGAGGTAGCAAGGGCTTTGTGTGTGTTAATCCAGGCTCCAGTGGCTCAGTTTCTCTAATATTTTCTTGAGTGATCCTCTTTGTTCCAATGGCCTCTTTTCGGTCTGCTTTCCTCAGTGGGGATAAAAGGCTGCCACATTTTCAAGCCTTACCTTCACACCCCACAGCATCCAGAAGAGAAAGTTTACTTTCCCTTAACAAGAAAAATCCTAAGCATTACTCTGATTGGAGCATCTGAGCTCACATACTCATTCTAGACCAATCACTGGTCACAAAAGATTACATTATGCCAATGGATTGGGCCATTGGGGACCCATATGGCTGTTATGAAAAGGAAAGGGGTAGAAGGAATGCAAGTTTCCAAGTGACCTACAGTCAAAAATGAAACAGAGACTGGGAGAAATTCAAAGAAATATGACACACAGTCCCTACTTTTAAGAGAGCTAAAATCTAGTGTGATTTCGATTACAAATGAAAACATACAAAAAATAGAGCATGTATGATTCTAAATATTTAGGCATTCTCATAAAGCAGTGAGAGTTCAAATAAAAGAAAGCTCAGGGTGGACTGGAGCACGTAGAGCTTGTTTTTTAAAAGATAAGCATGGTCTGTGTGAAAATAGAGAAAATGGAGATGATTTTAGGCAGATGGAAAAACCATTCTTCACCAACACATAGAGATAGGAATTATGAAAGAAATAGACAAAAGGGTGAAGGCGAGAATAACTACAAGAGCAGGTGGAGGTGGGTGAGCAAAAGAGAGAAGTTTGGGTAGATTAAATAGGTCCAGATAATTGAGCATTTTGAAAGACCAGCAAAGACATTAGATTATATAGTATGTATGAAGAGTAGCATCATTACTAAAATGTCAATCAAAAATGTTATTGCTACTGCCCAACTGGGTTATATTGACTGCTCCACAGAAGGAAGTCAATACACTGAGACAGCAAAGTTTGCAGCCAAAAAGGAGTTTAATATCTTAGGGCACTGAGCAAAGAGATGGGAGAAATTTCTCAAATCTATCTCCCAGAGGATTTGGGGGCCAGGATTTTTAAAGATAGTTTGGTGAACAAAGGGCTAGGGAATTGAGTCTGCTGATTGCCTGGGGATGAACTCATAGGGTTGAGAAGCAGAAATTGTCTTCTTGTGCTGAGTCGGTTCCCAGGTAGAGGATTGCAGGACCTGTTGAGTCAGTTCCTAAGTGTGGCCACTCATCCAGGTGGCATCAGTTGGTCCATCCAAATGCAGAGTCTGAAAAATACCTCAAAGATCAGGTTTAGGTTTCACAGTGGTGATGTTACCTATGGGAGCAATTAAGAAAGCTACATCTCATGACCATTAGTTATGTGACTCCTGAGTACTAAGCAATTATAGGAAAGCAAGCTAGGGAACAATGGCTGCTCCCCATCCCCCTCAACTATGCTTACACCTTTGCAGATTTCATGCCCCTAACATAGTTCCCACTTTGTGACCTTTTATGAATTTTATAAAATGCAGTTCTATTACCTCTGTTGCTCTTATTTAATGCAAGAAGAAAAAATTGGGAATATGCATATTTTGTATAACTGCTTTTTAAAGCATTAGTGTGTGTGCATATATATTTATTCCAGAATACTGACGATGACCTATATTAAATTCTTTCTACACAACAGCATTTATTGATCTGGATAGTAAATTTTTAAGGTGCATGCTGAGTGTGATGAATTAAGTATCTAAGCCAAATTGTAAGTTACTCTTTTTCTATGAAAACCAAAATATATATATTCTGTATTTTCTTCTAAAGTGTTTATACAAGAGCTGTTATAATCATACAGCATAGAACCTTCCATAACCCTTCTTTTTTTGGCATGACATGTTATACTAAAAGAGTCATATTTTAATTTAGGAGGATACCTAAATAACAGTACTTTCCAACAGTGACCAGTGTGAATTCCAGAACCTCTGTTGTATACACTGAAATTGGGTTATTAAAAATGGCTTACCTTGACTTTAACAAAATGTTTTCCAAAGAAGAAACTAATTTAGAATATTTGCATTTCATAAAATCAATAGGTTTAGAATGAACTTGTAAAATATACAGTTCTACACCCTTATTAGGATTAGAAAACCAAGGCACAGAACGGATGTGACTTCGTTGAAAAGGCTCGGCTAAATACTTACTCAAAACCTAATCTCAAGTTTTTAACCCAGAGTCTCCTGCTCTTTCCACTCTACCATTCTGTGCATTAGATAACAAATGTTGATTTCAGTGAATTTCAGTGAAATAAGAATCTACACTGTCCATTTCAACTTTTATTGAGAAAAAACTTTTTTGTGACTTATTCAAACATACTGTGTATAATTCCATAGAGCTACAGAGGATACGAAGTTTGTCTAGAAGTTAAAACTATTAGTAAGAGTGTTGGAATTCCACATGTAGGACTGGAATAACTCATTAGAAGACCACACACGATGAGGCTTACTGACATTTCTTCCTCAAACAACAGGGCTCAGGCCTGTAGCATTTCTAAAAGTTGCTAGAGAAAATGTTATATCCAAATCAAGATAGCCTTGGCACAAGTAACTCCACAAATAGTGACACGGTCATTTACTAATGATAAAACAAGTCGTGAAAAGACACACTGTCTTTCCACAAACACCAGATTTTAATCATTTACAAAAATAGAATAAATAGTTAAATTGCTATACAAGAAATACGGTCTTTAATTCCATTTTTTATTTGTATCACTTTAGAAATATACTGCTTTTGACATAGGAAGGGAATCCGGGACAAAGTAATTTCTGAAACACTACAAGAGTACAGATTGGAGAAAAATACACAGGTGCATGCAAAGAGATGATTTTCAGCATAATAGCATTTATTTTCACAAAATGTTTTATTTGTATCGTAGTTGGCTCATAATTCCACTTTATCATAACAACCTGAAAGATGAACTAAGAAAATAGATCGTTTATTATAAAGATGGAAGAATGTAAGTCTTAAAGGAAGTGACTAATTGATGATACTATAGCTAGAAAACAGAGAACACAGGGATAGAATTCAACTCTTTTTGGCTTAAGTTAGGACTATTTCCACAACAGGGTTTTCCTTCTAACAATAACCAACACTCACTCAGGTAATTATATTTTGTTAGAACAAATTTTCTATTAGATTTAGAGAAAAAATGTTAGACTGAGTTCTCTGTGTGAATATTTATTTTACTTATTACTGCACTTGTGTAATTATACGTTCAGGAGAAATTAAAAATTGAAATATAAATTTAAAAGTAAAAACAATTATATTGATATGAGAGTTAACAAATAATGTATGTAAAGTTAAATCCATAAAACAACTTTCCAAGTGATGGTTTATATTGTGCCTTCTAAAACCTGTTTGAAGTTCATACGAATTCACTTTACATTTAGGATCTCAGTTTTTCAGAGAGAACTGAAAAAACACTATTGTAATAGTCAAGGCATTTTTTTCCCTCTCATTATTAATTTTATATGTCCCTTACGTAAAATTTTCTGTCTATTCTGGTCTAAGAAAAAAATAATAATAGATAAAAAGTTTTGCCTTGTTGAAAACAGAAAGTAAAAAAATAAATCAATCCAGAATTCTTGTGTTTCTATATAAATAAGCAATTTAACTAGAAGTATTTTTGAATTGGAATTTATTTAATTTTAATGACCTGTGCCCACATTATTTATAGTGCTCTATAAACACTAAGGCATTTCTGTAGTCAGTGTATATAAAAAGTAGATTTAAGTCTGGATTTTTGTTTCAGATTGTTTCCAAGATATCAAAGTTCATGTATGCGGATGGTGGTGGTTAGATACACATTATATTTACAGCTAGACTTAACACACTGCAAACAGATTAAGTAGCTTAAGATACAAAAACATGTCTAGTATCAGTTTAACAGAATCTTCCTATGAATCTTTAAAACTCATAAAATTTTTGAAATGTTCTTATATATGTAAATAAACCTAAATTTTTTCCTTTTTGCTAATATTAATTCTCTTTAGTTAAATCTTCTTTTAAAGAAATGAGCTACATAACTAGCTTGGAAAAACATCAAAAACAAGTATCTATAGGGATTTCTATTAACATAAATATTATTAGTGAAATTTTAGGTATCAAATAGAAATACTGGCCAGATATAAGCACGAACTCTGGCTTAATTCCATTTTTGTGTTATACATTTAAATGAAAGAAAATCATTAAAATGCATTTAAAAGAAACACAATAATTGTATTTTAAATTTTTAGCAGTATTTATTCTCACCTAAGTATTTGAACTGCTTTTACAAGTTGAACTGATATGGACAACTCATTAAATAGTGACTGTTTCAAATTGACTCAGATAAAAATATCTCTTACATTTTCATTTAACAGATCTGAAAACCCAATCTGAAAAATGTGAAGTTCAATGACTCTACAAGCATTTTGGTTGAAAGCAAAGTTACTTTCAAGACAAGTTTACACATAATGAATTTGGATATGTTATGTAACACTCCTCCAGTTGCAAGGTAGGCAAACATTTAAAAGGGAAAAATATATTTGGCTCAACCAGATTAAGAAGCTAAAATGTCTTATTCCAAAGATTAAATTGAAGAGGATCTGACTGATTTTCTGATACTTCTACTGATGAGAAAGAATTAAAATGATTATTTCAGGTGGTGGGTGTGTCCTTTCCTTAAAACCCTCTAGTTTTCTGTTAGAAGAGACCCAGGAAATCTTAAGAGGATGAGAGTATCTTAAAGGTCAGTGGGTCCAACCTCCCACATAAATGTGCGATGTTCTACAATTCACCAGACGATCTATTTTGCTTCTGTTATATTTCACAATGCTATATATTTTTTCCTATGCTTTCCTATGCTTCCTATGCTTCCTATGCTTCCTTTGTTCTCTATACCCTTGTCCTAATTTCCTTTAAAGGTTTGGAGATCTTAGTTACCATTTTCCAGATAATCTTTAATTTCCCCAGAATAGCACATGACACTGAACATGATATTCCAAATGTGTTCACACCCATGCACAGGACAGTATCACCACCCTAAATAAGAATATTATTTTTTTTGGCATGAAATCATAATTGAATTATTATTAATGGTTATATCTTTAGCATCACAATGAGTTTATCTATTGTTAACTTCCCCTACCCTGTACCTGCAAAGTTAAATTTAAGTAGAAATACAGGATTTTCTATTTATTCTAATTCATGTTCATCTTGTTTGTATGTTGAATAAGATTTTTATAACTATGACGTCTTTTTGTCATCCAGGTCACGCCAGACAAGATCAGAGAGGAAACAAAACTGGAGATTGTGTTTCAGATTGACATTAATCCCACAGTCAACACGCTTAGTAGTAATTAACCTGAACAATAGTCTAACTCATATCTTTGATCACTCATTAATTCATTCAACTAATATTTATTTTGGATATACTTTTTGCCAAAAACATTCATAGGGTTTTTTTCCAGCAATATACAAAACAGACTAATCATTTGTGGAGTTTATATTCTAGTAAGGTTAGCAAATAAATACCTCGTCGACTACAATATACATTATTTCTGGTAGAATTCATTTTGTCTACCAGTTTGCTAATTCTATCAAAGGAGAAAGAAATGTGTTTAAATGATGTACTTCTACTCAATGTCAGGTCATGTTCATTTTTTTCTTAACTGTCAAAATTCTGTTTGATGATATTTTCTCAACTCTTTTTTAAAAAACAAAAATCATTATAAATTTTTCCAGTCTATATTTTCTTGGATGAAATATTTGGGCATCTCTTGTAATCTCCCACACATCGATCACCATTTTTCTTCCTTTGTGGTAACACTAAATAAACATTAATAAATTGTGCAGATTGATAATGCTATGCCACCATAATTCAGCTGTAACTTTCAGTGAAAACTCAAACTGAAATTCTGAATTTACTAGTCAGTTCACTTTTGCTCCAGTTGCTGTTTCAAACATTCTCTCTTCCATTCTAACCTCTTATACCCACCACCTCTTTCTCTCTCTCAGGTCTTTTATGGGGAGATTAGAAGCCATAAACTGAGAACTCTTTGCAAGGAAACCTATAAACTTTCCTGAATCTTCACTCATCTTGATTCTCTTTTATTAAAAAGGAAAACGAGTTCTCTCATCTATCTTAGGCCAATTTCCTTACCAAATTCTGGATTCTTTCTTCCCTCCCGAGGGGACATTTTTCTACCTTACTCTCTGTCTCTCCTATAATTTCAATCATCCTCTGTACATTAATTCTTTTCTCAAACAAGCTCAGGACTCGCCATGTTAATTTCTCTTCCCTGAAATAGCTACTCTCCTACCTGGCTTCTCATCCTCACCCCAAACTTTCTTTTCCTCTCTCTTGTCAGTCCTGCGCCGTCTGACCTCTGCCCCCGTCTCCATGGAACTGCTGTACAGTGGACATTAATGACTTCCCTGCCCACAAATCCAGTAAACAAGTTTCATTCTCTTTTCTACTAATAGCTACGTTCCTTGCTCTGACAATCTGACCTTTCCGAAACATTCTCTTACCTTATCATTCAAGCCACTGTGCAGTTTTGGTTTTCCTCCTAAAAATCTGTTCCCTCTCCCCTTTTCCCAGTCTGCTGGGAAAGACTTTGTGGGGGTGTGTGTGTGTGTGTAGGGGGGGTGTCTTCCTGAACCAAACTGTAATGAACGATGCCCTGAGGTTTCATTTCTCACTTTGCGTTCTCTCTGCACTGACTTTAATATCTACATATTCTTGACAGAACATTTAAATCACTAGTCTATACATCTCCCCTGCACTTTCAGGGATTATAGCTAACTGCCTGGTGGATGTTTCCATTGGATGTCACGGAAACCTCACATTTTGTATGTTCAGTACTGAGCTTGTTAGCTCTGCCCACCCCGGCCGCTCCCTCACACGCATGCGCTACACAGTTGTTCGGCCTCATCTATTCTATTTCAGTGAATACAGACACGGCAGTTCAATTGGAAATCCTGGAAACATCTTTGACTCGAGTGCCCTTCCCCACGTCCAAACGAGCGCTAAGTGGTGTCAGTTCTACCTCATAAAGACTTCTTGAATTTTTATGTTCAGCCATTCTAGACCATCAAATCTTACTTATATTTTTGCAACAATCTCTAAGTTAGCCCCCCTACTTCCAATCTTTGTCTTCTTGCTTTCTCTACCATGATACCAATGTTTTTTTCTACAATGTGGACCTGATGTGTCAATTTCCTGCCTCAGCTTTCCATGAGTTTCCATTACAGGTAGGATGAGGTTTAAATTCCTTGACCATGGACTCAATAAAGCAAAAATTGGAGTGGGAACTATTAGAAACGTTTAGACAAGAAGATAATGAACTTAGGGTTTTCCACACTTTAAAGAACATGTAACTTTACTCATCCTCTGACAAAAACATTCTCATGAAATAATCATATTAGTCAACTATGCTATGGGAGGAATTTAAATCAGTCTTATATCTTTACCACAGGTGATTGCTTTCTAAGCCATGTCTACTGCCACTGACATGAGGGTAAGTGTTTTCTTTTGCGTGGAGTCCTTCCCATGTTCGTGAAATCATATTACTTTCCTTCACTGTTACTTTAGAAATAGAAAGTAGAGAACCTTTGGATCCCTGAGGGACTGCCTTGAACCATTATAGATCTGTAATTCCAATATATAAAAGCTTTTTTGTCATAAATATCTTAATAGATCCGTGGCAAATTATGACAGCCAAACTTATTCTGGTCTGATATTAAGCTATTTCTTGTTCTTATTGATCCTACCTAGTGTGGATATTCACACACTTCACTGTATAAATATTAGTGTATTTGAAGGGGGGTGCTGCCCCAGACTCTGGGGCGTGATGTAATATATAACATATGCATAGTATTACCTTTCCAAGATATGAACACCTCCAAAATCTAAAAGCCATTGGATTGAGAATTCTGAGCTTGTACTAACTTTAATTTAGCAAATCAAGGACTATGAAACTTCAGATTTGCAAGATTTATTTCTGTTAGAAGAAAGTAGGTCTCTTGCTTTAATATAAGACTCACTAAAGGAATATGTTTAAAAGTAATTTTACTTTTAGAGAACAAGTTGATGTGCACATTTTCATGATTTCCATTTTACACAGTTAGGCTAACATCAGTGCCTTAGAGGGTCTAACTCTCTTGCAGTTTGTCTTAGCCTGGCAATTGTGACTCAGACAATTAATGCCACATTCGCTGACTTAGTCAACAAAAACCTTATAAATCCTAATACTGTTTAATATAGGCATTGGGTAATCCAAGTGATTCTGAACAATGATCTCTCAGAGTTTCTGGATTACCAAGGATCAACTATTTCCTAGCCTAGAAATGTCAGTCTCAGGGAAGTAAACGGATACACCTGGGGGCTGAGACAGTGTTCTTAGTGCCCAGCTGGGATAACAAAGCTTCAGGAAAGTTCACCACCTCTGCACGTGTGTGGTCTTCCAGGCACCCACAGATTTGCGTCACAGTTCCCGCCTTTCACTCGTTACAGATAAAATTGTATATCTTGGCCCAACTTTACCCAACACACACTTTATTCTGCTCTGGTGCTTATACAGCAATTAGAAATTTCCAGGGTGATACCTTCTATCTCCTGCTACCATTACCACCCTTAACCCATGCTACATGAGCTTTTAGTCAAGGGCCATTGAAACACAGTCACCAAGATGCCAGGAGAGATGACCAGTATGCTCTAGTTTAAATAACATAATCCATAGTAACCAAAGGTCCTCAAGTGATTTATGAATATTGATAAAAATTCATATAGACCTTCTTGACAAGTATTTTTTTTATTTTTAAGAGCTAAGTCTTGGTATTAAAAAAAATTTTTTTTTAAAGAGATTGTGTCTCACTATGTTTCCCAGGCTGGTCACAAACTCCTGGGCTCAAGGGATCCTCCTGCCGCAGCCTCCTGAGTAGCTGGGACTACAGGCGCTCACCACAACGCCAGCTTCCCTGAAAAGTTCGTAAAATCTTCTATTAAAGATGTTTTTAGGTTTTCATGCTTTAGGAGGTTTCTTTTAAAGATGAAAAAAAAAAATAAAAATTTGAAGTTAAAACATGCAAAACTGGCTGTGTTTTATGTTCATGCTGTAAAAAGAGAAGTTTTTATACTGCATGTGTTCAATGACTTTCCCCTAAATGTAAACGAATATTCCCATTAAAGAAAATAAAGAAATTGAATGATGCAACTCTTATTCCTTAAATTGCAAAAATTAGGCACTTTTACCCTGATAAGAAAATCACACACACAAAAAGTTGGAATCTAATCTATAGAGTTTGGAATTGGTTTTTATGGTCGCTGTATAATTCTTTGTCTCCCAAAGGCTTTTTGTCAATTATTTGTTATATACAGAAGTGAATGTTTGCTATTATTATTGAAGCAATGTTAACTGTTGTTTTAGGTTTTGTTTTGTATTTGTTTTATAAGAGAGTCCAAATTCTAAAGGAAACTATGCTGCTTAAGTTATTGCCAACTTTATGCTTCATGAAATCATTTTTATAGCATTATGAAATATGACATAAATATCAAGAAATTAAAAGTTTCAAATGGCTTAGAATTTCTAATTAGTGAAATGATATCTGTTGTTACTAACATTGAAAGCCTTGGTTCAGAGCTCTTCTTTCTCTTACACACTTAAAACTTTGCCCTTAAAACTTTTAAGAGACCTCAGCTCAAATAAACATTTAAATAAAACTGAGAGAGATTTGTCTGCTACAGTTTTCTTGTTGAAGTCACTTTATGTGAACATGGAGCAGACATCCAGTATACCTTGTGGACTGCTCAAAGCGACTTTGGATCAATTGCATTGAGATTCACATTTCCACATTTGGAATTGGTTTTTAGCCCACAATAGAATATTTAAAACCATTGTAAAACAAATGAGTAATAATGTAATAATGAAAGTAATAATGAAAAGAAGTATCAGATTATTTTCTCGGCTTGAAATGATATAAAAATACAAATTTAATCATATAAGGTAATCCTGTAAATGTTGCTAGTTGGAGGCAATCGTGCAAATTAAGATCTCTTCAGCATTCATGACAGCTATATGTATGAACCAAATTCACTGACATAATAAAGATGATATAGGGCATGTGATTGAGTATTATTGAAATCAGATTTTACTTCTCAGTGATGATGATTTGGAAAAACATTAATTAAGGAAACCCTAATCCATGGGACTAAATAACACAATCAGATTAATATAGAGTCTTCAGAGTGTTTGTAATCAGTGACCATAATACCCAAGGCTTTCAGGAGGCATAACATGGAGAAGGTAGAATGTTTGTAAAAAGGCTTAAAAGATATTTAAATCACTTAATTATGACTTAAGTAAATTCGTGTTTATTAAGTAAGAAAAGCTCACATTTGTGCTTTTTCCACTGACTAATTTAGCCAAACAGAGATGGGTAGAAGAAAGCTTCTCTTCAATGCACCATGACCTCATCTAACATAATTCTAGTGATCGGAAGAAGTCAAGAAATAGGTTGTGGTCACTTTTTAAAAATGAAGATGATATTTTGGTTGCCCTGAATAGACTCGTGAGAAAATAGTTTGTGTAGGGCTTGAAACTGAGCCAATTCTGTGTGGTTTATGCGTAAGAAACCATAGGAGAAATAAGTGCTAGCTATGATACATATGTAGAATTTATTACAAATGAAGTTGGGTAAGAAAAATAATAAAAGAGAGTATTGATGTAGAAAAATCCTCACTTATGAGGTTCAGATGTGAAACCTAGGTGCTTTGCCCTTTAAGGCTTTTGGCTTTAAAAATGCTAGTTTATGGTATGTAGTTTTAGGAGGAGCCATTGCGAGAAATGGTATTCACTGAGTGAGTTTGTAAAGGAAAAAAAAAGACATTATGAAGTGAAAGTACCATCCACTAGGCACTGAAGGCCAATTTCAATGAGAAATAGTTTCGAAAGGTAAGTTATGTGGCCTCTAAACAGATACAGAGATGTGTAGGAGGGCAGTCCGCCTTAGATTTCCCAGGGTTGCTTATCTTCCCTGGGTCACAATTGCCACATTTGTAAGACGTAAATAGCCATAAAAAGATATAACTGAACAGAGATTTCCTGGGAAGATTATCTCCAGGTTCCTTACAACTGGAAACCATAAAATAACAAGGTTCTAGAATCTAGAATAAAATGAGCATTTGATAAGAGATGGATAACTGAGTAATTATTTCTGATAAAAAGGCAATTAGGAGTAGAAAGAATTCAGGGAGCGAGCATCTTCAGTTAGTTAACCTAAAGGAGAGTTTATTTCTATCAGCCCATTAGAAGAGTTTGCATCTGAGATAAAAACGAGGTTTGTCAAAATTGAGGCTGCTGAGTACCAATCGTAGGTGACTGTTAAAGTGAGTCACAAACCCAGAATTGAACCAAAAGTGAAATAAGCTAAAATAAAATTAATATATCTCCGGCCCATTAAGATTAATTCAATTAAGATTTTAAATTTTATCATTACTGAAAAGAGTTATATGCACGAATTTGTTTCCCAGTACATGCAATACAAAATAGAAACACTCACAGCGATCAACAAGGCACCTGATCATTCCACTTGTGTTCGCTGGGGTCTAGGAACATGCTGGGCATCGACCTGGGTGCAGGGAACTTACAGTCTAGTCAGGGAGACAGATATTTCTTCAATAAATCAAAGAAATAGATACTTACACATTGTGATTATTACTCGAAGTAGTATAGAAAAATATATAACAAAAGAACATTGTTTAACCTAAGCTTCAGCAAGGCAATATCATTTGCACTGAAAATATAGACTAAAGAATTAGGGACAGGATTCATTCCATGAGCAAGAACTACCTTATGATAGTGAGGTGAGGGAAAGTATGATTTTTGAAGCATCTAAAAGTCCAGTTTGCTGAAATACAGAGTGAAGAAAGGGTGTTAAGAGATATTAAGAATATTATAAAGGAATTAAATTGAAAATGCTGTCAAAAATATGACATAGCCTTAAGCAAAAATTGTATATATTTTTGTTCATAGATTAAGTTATGCATTTATGGACACAAGGACTAGAAGAACATATATTAAAATGAAGAGTTGCATAAGGGTTTTGAAATTATGAACTCCCCCCTCCTCTCTCTTTTTAAAATTTGCCTCTTAGCAAACCTGCTTTGGTGGCATGTATACCACCAAAGTATACATGGAACAATACAGAAAGGAAGTTTCTGAAGGAAATGGATGGGAAGAGTGCAACTGGAACAATACAGAAAAGATGAATGTGACCATGAGCAAGAATGACACACAAATTCCTGAAATGTTTCATATTTTGGATAGATAGGATTAGAAAATCACCATTTGACAATCATCATGATAAAAATCAATTCAAGCAAGAATCACCGAAAGACGCTGAAAGTGGCAGGTGAAAGTTTGAGGAATAACAGGGTATTTATGGTCTCAGTTGTGTACATTTCAATTATCATGTATTAATTTTTTTTACTCAAAATTCTTAAAATGGCTTTTTTTGGGCGAAATTCTGGCTGACGCATTTATTAGCACATTATCTTGAGTAATGTATTGTATAACTTAACTAATAACTTTAAGTATGTCTCCAAAAGAATGTGTCTGTTAAGTTTTGTGTGGATAGAGACATTTGAAAGCGGCAGGATAGAGTTTCACAACAGCTACAGAACAGTTACAGCAGGCAAGGAGAAGAGAGAGAGTGAAAGAGGGAATATGTGAGCACTCAAAATAGGTGAGAGAGATACTGAGGGCTATGCTTAAGTACCAATGCCCTAGAGAAAAAGACCCACGGTCATCTGATTGATGACAAAGATTCCATTATAATCCAGAGAAAAGAAATAATTTTTTAAAATAGTGGCAATGGATCACTGGATATTCCAATAGGGTGAAAATGAATCTCAATTTCTATTTCATTCCCTACACAAAAATCAATTCCAGATGGATTGTAGACCTAAATGTTAAAGTTAAAATAATAAAAAGCCTAGAAGATAACATAGAATAATATAACTTTCATAAACTTGCAATAGCAAAACTGTGTAAACATCTCACAAAATGGGTATACATAAAAGATTGAAAAATTGGACTTTGTTAAAACCACGAATATCTCATCACAAGATACCATTAAGAGAATGAAAAGCAAGCCACAGAATGGGAAAAGATATTTGTAGTACATATTTCTGACAAAGAAGTCATAGGCATGATATATAAAGAACTCACAAATTGATTTGATAAAAAGACAATATAATAGGAAAATGAGAAAAAGACTTAAATGGCCACTTTGCAGAAGAATCTTCAATAAAAGCCAATAAAAATATGAAAAGCTGCACAGTATTAGTAATCAGGGATATGCAAATTAAATCCAAAATGGAGCTATTACTAGCCACAATCAGAATTGTGGTAGTATTAAGAAGTATTGGCAAGCATTTGGAGTAATAGAGAATGCCATCCAGTACTGGTAGGAGCTTAAATTGATAAAACCAGTTTGGCACAATGGAAAGCTGTCAGTGTGTGTTGAAACTAAACATACAACAAGGCTTTTATCCAAATGAGTTTTTTTCTGTACATATATTCAACAGAAGTGCATCAAGAGAAAAGTACAAGAATGCTAGTTGCAGCATTATTTATAATAGTTCCAAACCAGAAATAAATTAAATCATTAAATATATAATGGATAAATAAATGGTGGTATATTCATAAAATAAAATATGATATGGCAACAAAAAGAACAAATTGTTCCTTACTGTGTTCTCCTTTTTAAACATTTTCATCAGAGATCCTAGTATATTTGGGTTTCTAGATTTCCCAGTCTTATTTACTGTACCCAAATCTTTGCCACTATTTTTCTGCTTAATAACAGTTTCAAATTCGGAATATAAAGTAGAAAAACTAGTGTTGGGATTCAAAAAATTAGCATTTGGGATTAATGTAAAAATAAATATAGTTTATTATTTTGCAAAGTTTAATAATACATTTTGGATATGCTGGTTAGTGCTGACAACCATTGCTTATATAATGAAAAGTATGACTCAATAATGTTGTTTTAATTAAAATTTACTATGTGTTCACTGATGGCAGTAGTTATCCTGTTAGTGTATCTCACAAGAGACTCATCTATTAAATTGTTTTCCATATATCTATGAATGTTTATTTAATGCCTACACTTTTCAGTACTGGGAATACAGGGAAAAACAAAAGAGATTCCTGTCCTCATGGAATTTATAAATTAGCTAACTGGTCTGACAATAAGCAGTAGAATAATAACACTATTTGGGCTGCATCCAAATGATGTGCCTTCTGTGTACACAGCTGGGACAGAAAGAAGAGCAGCAGCCCAAGGAGCAGAAAGATGGTGGAGTGTTCAAGAAAGAAAGAACAAAGTCCGTGTGGCTGAACGGGAGAGGGCAAGGGTGGCATGGCGGAAGACGGTACCAGGTAGGTGGCAAAGGAAGTTCATTCCAGATCTTAGGAGTCACGGTAAAAGCCTGGCTTTTATTTCGAATGCAATGGAAAGTCATTCGAAAATTCTAATCGAGAAAGTGACAAGATCTTATTTATGTTTTACAAAGCCTACTCACGTTGTTGTGTGAAAGATAGATTGTAAGGATGCAACTTTTGAAGCAGGGAGAACCACCCTGCACAATTTCTCTACTCCAGTTATTTCTGGAATCCACTCCATTCAGAGTTTTCTCTTTTGCTGCTCCACGGAAACTTTGTCATGATCATCCATGACCTCTACGTTGCAAAATTTAAGGGCCATTTCTCAGCCTAACCTAACTAGTCTCAGAAACAGCATTTAGCAAAGTTCATCACTCCCTCCTCCTAGAAACCAATTCTTCAACTGATTCTAGGATATTTTTCTTGCTCTGTATGCACTCATTTCTTAATGATCTCATCTCATCTCATTGTTCTAAATAACTGTATGGTAGGGATCCTAGATTTATGATTCCAACCTACATTTCCCTCCCTCCCTCCAAACTCCAGGCCTGCACTTCCAAGACCCAACTAGATATCTTATCTTGCATTTTATTATAAAATGCCTTATAGACAGTGGAAACTTGGCATGCACTCTTCCCATCCATTTCCTTCAGAAACTTCCTTTCCCACACACTTACGCACTTCAGATGATGGACACTCCAGTTCCTCAATCTAAACTCTTATTGTTGTTCTTTCTCTCACATCCCCTATCCAATGCATCGGCCAATCTAGAACCCAACATCTTTCCTCTTGAATCAGTACTGCCATAATCAAAGCCACCACCACCTCACTTGAATTATGGCAACAACCTCCCCAGGAAAGCTCTCTGCTTCTACCCTTTATCCACATTAATTTATCCTTGGAACATCTAGAAGGATCCTGTTAAAGTGTAATTTGAATCACATCACTTCTCTGTTTGAAACTCTCTGAAGTTTTCTCATCTTACTCAGAGGAGGAGTCAAAGTCGTTATATTGTCTTTGATGGCTCCGCCCGTTCTGGCCTCTGTACCTTTCTGATTCCTACTATTCTCTCCCTAACTAACCTTGTACCAGACAAATCAGGCATTTTTGTTTTCCTTAAACATAGACAGCTAATCTTGGCACCTGCTATTCCCTCTGGTTGGTATATGATTTTCTCTCAACTTTAGGTCTTTACCCAAATAATACTTTGTCAGGGAAGCACATTCCCTGATCGCACGATTTAAATTTTTCCACTTCTGACACTATGCCTATTCCCTGCTTTATTTTTCTCTGTAGTGTGTACTATCATGCAACAGAATGCACAGAATTCAGTTTGTTAGTTTGCTGTTTATGTATTTGTTATTTGCATCCCTCAACTAAAGTGGAAGTTTTATGTGGTGAAGGAATTTTTCTGTTTCATACCACGTTGTATTCCTAGTGCTTTGAAGAGTGTCTGGAAAACAGGAGGTTCTGATAACATATTTGTTGAGTAAATAGGAACAAAAAATTTACAGCAAAGAAAGCAGTGATTGGACATGGAAGGAGTAACCGTAGTCATTATGTCTTATAGAAGGTGAAGGGGTTGATGAAGGGGTTGATGAAGATAAAGAGTGGGGAAACTGGCTTCTGATACTAATATTCTTTGGTGAAATAAAAACAAAGGCAGGAGATACGATTCCAAGTGTAGGCATGTCTGTCATTCTGGAGTAGAATGATGTGGGACTATTTCTCTGATTGCTACCATTTCTTAGGGAAGTGTATGGCAAGACCTTAGCTGAGAAGAATTATTTGTAAATTCTTAAAAATCATAGCCTTGCTCTTTTAGGACTAAAAGTTATATAATAAGACATAGAAAATATTTAAATCAGTGGGGAAAAGATATTTTCAAATGATGAGGTAAAATTATGTAACAACAGCATGAAGGAGAGAAACCTATTTCAAATTACAGTGAGGCATATTTATAACGACAGTGCGGAGAAATTTGCCTTGGGCTATTGCAGTAAGTTACAGAAGTAAAGGAAGGAAACAAAACTTTTCTAGAATTGTATCATTTAGAAATAATGTTAATTTTGTAATTATTTTTAGTGGATGTTACGTATCTTAACCTGCTTGGGCTTCCATAACAGAATACGACAGACTGAGTGGCTGAAACAACAGAAATTTGATTCTCACAGTTCTAGGGGCTGAGTAAGCCAAGATCAAGGCACCAGATGATTCAAGTCCTGCTGAGGGCTCTCTCCCTGGCTTGCAGATGGACACCTTCTTGCTGCATCCTCACGTGGCCTTTCCTCTGTGCTTGCACAAAGAGAGAGAGAGAGAGGCGGAGAGAGAGAGAGCGAGAGAGCGAGCGTGAGTGTGCATGCAAGCTCTCTGGTGTCTCTTCTCACATGGGCACTAATTTTATCTGACCAGGGCCTACCCTCAAGACCTCATCTAATAGTCATCATCTCCCAAAAGCCCCATCTTCAAATACCACCATGTTGGAGGTTAGGACCTCAGCATATGAATTTGGGGCAGGGGGACACAAACATTCAGTCCATAACATTATTCCATAAAATTTGGTGGTAACTTATACACATAGACATACTCAAAAGAGGATAATCAGGAAAACAAAAAGAGGGAAAGAGAAGAGAAATTACGGTCAGCAGGAACCCTGTATTGAGTTGATTATTTCAGGTGCTTGTGTTAGCTCTGTTTTCCTAGAACCTAAAACACAAGAAAAAACAAGTTGAGGTAAAAAAAAAAAAAAAAAGAAAGAAAAGTACTAGGAGGAAAACAAGAAGGATGATGAGGAGAAAAGGAGGATGAGGATAAGAAAGAGGAGGAGGAAGAAGAGGAAGGAAGATATAAATTAATTTTTAGAAACAAACTTTTAATATTGCCATTGAATTCAAGGATGAATGTATTCTAAAGTGGGAACTTACATTTGAAGTGTTGGGAAAAAATAAATGATCTTAACCAGCTGTGGACTGAAACTAAATGGTTTAAATGAACATTTCTTATGGCCATTGTTATCAATACTTGTGTTGAGTATTACTGTAAATTTCAACTCAGAGCAGGTTTTTTTTTAAGCATCTGAGATAATACGGTCCAAGTATTTTATTTCATGATGACTTAATACAAGAATAGTCCTCAGGTAGTCTAAAGAAAAGGTTAATTAAAATGTTTCTCTGATATATTCTTACATATCACATGTTTCAAATGGCCTTCAGCAGAATTTCTCACTGTGTTGAGAAAATTTAAGATCTAGATTTGAGGGATTACCTGGAGGAGTCAGTCTTCTTATTCCTAGATGTGGCCAAGAAACAAATTAAAATTAACAAAATTAATCCTTCAAAGGAAACATTAAACAATTAAGGCAAAATTGTTTGGAAAGCATCATTATTTAGCATAAAGTTGACAGATTTAGTCTAAAATATATATATATATTTTGTAGTGATGGGGTCTTGCTATATTGCCCAGGCTGGTGTTGAACTACTGAGCTCAAGCAATTCTCTCACCTCAACCTCTCAAAATGCTGCGATTACAGTCATGAACCACTGCATCCAGACTGATATATTTTTAAATTTAGTTGAAAGAGAATGGCATGACTTTTGTAAAACTTTTTTTTAAAAACGCACTTTCCATCAGGTGTTAGTTGTGAATTAAATGAAAATAGAAACTATTGAATACCTTCCATGTATAAAATTTTTTCTATACATCATCTCATTCTATCATTACAGTCACATAAGACTGGCATAACTTTACCTCTTACACTTTACAGATGAGAAAACTAAGGCTTATAATGGGAAGTAGCTTGACTAAAGTTACATACTTTGTGAGCAGCCAGATTTGCAGCACAGACCTAATTTTATTACTGCCGTATGGCATCAATTTGTTGAATAGGAAAATTTTTGAACAGAATTATTTAGTATTATTTGTATTATTGTATGTAGGAGCACATTTAGAAAATGCAATGATTTTATTTTAGTGTACTTGATTATACGTTGCATTTTTTAGAGTAATTAATCAAGTATTTCAGAGATTTCTTCATTCTTCTGCCCTTTGTAAACAATAAAACAATTTTAACAGTATCAAAAATGATTTTTTTTTTAGTTTGGTATATCTGATATATTCATCTACTGATATATTTATATTCTGATATATTTGGTAAGTCTGGTGTGTTGATTAATGGCTGTCCTAAGTTGTTTACAATATTATTTTTTTTAAAAAAGTGGAGCCAGAAAATAGTTATTTTAGGTGTAATATATCATTTAAGATAAGATCTATTAAAACTTTGGTCAACTCGGATTTTCATAATAGCATTATAACATAGGTTTAAAGAAGTATTAATATCATAGGACCTGTATTTACAATCTAAATTTCTTTCCTTAAATAATTGATAATGGGAAGTGAAAGCTGTGAAAATTCTTCTTTTGATCTTATGAGAGTATGGTCTTATGAGAATATTTATCTTTGAAAAATAGGCCATGCATTAACTTTGCAAAGAAATTCTTCTTAGGGACTATTGAGTCTATTACATAAAGAATCTCTTCACCTCACAAAGATTATGCATACCCTCTGTAACTGAGTCTAAATTTAGTATTACAATACCCAATGAGCTACAGAAATTCAGTTATAAGAGATCAGATATCCTTGAAGGAATAAAATCATTAGATCTTATGGAAAGGACCCAGAATGCTAATAGCTTGGAGAAGTCTTTTAAGAGCTGCACCCTTGCATGAAATCTTTTTTCAGTTTTCAATGGAATACAAATTGCAGTACGATTTTTTTTTCAGAAGTAATATTCTGGCAAAAAGTAAACTCTTTGATAGCTAAACACAAATTCCCTCACTGAGATTTATTATCATCAAAATCATGCTTTTGTTTTTGCTTTTTAAATTCAGTATGTATTATTTTATTAAGTCTTCAGCTGCCTGCAAGAGTTTCATTTGAAGTGTTGTCTCAATAATTTTGATACAAACTGACTTTTGACCAGTAGCTCCCCAATTTCCCCGTCCCTCGGCTTCTGGCAACCACCATTCTACTCTCGGCTTCTGTGGGTTTGACTTTTTTAGATTCCACATATAAATGTGATCATGTGGTGTGTGTATTCCTGTGTGCCTGGAAAATTTTACTTAATTTAAGGTTCTCCAGATTTGGCCATGTTGTTGCAAATGACACCATTTTCCCATTTTTAAAGGCTGAACAGTATTCCATTGTGTATTATATGCATTTTATATATATCTCATGTTTTTTTAAATCCATTCATCTGCTGATGGACCCTAGGCTGATTCCATAACTTGGATACTGTGAATAATGCTGCGAAGAACCTGGGAATGCAGACATCTCTTCGATGTACTGATTTCATTTCCTTTGGATTATGTTGCCAGCAGTGGGATTGCTAGGTCACATGGTAATTTTAATTCTGACTTTTCTGGGGAAACTTCACACTGTTTTCCATAATGGCTTCACTGTGGGGACTTTTAATTTTAAGTTTCAGTCTCAAATTCATTTGGCCCATTTGCTCTGTAGGAGTTACATGGGCCTAGGTGGTCAAAATATTCTACTCAACTCTTATATTTTTGCTTTTCCTAGAAGCACTGTAGATTTTGATTCATTATAGGTCACTTCTTTGTATCTTTCATTTTGTTTCTCTGTCATATGCTTGGACAGTGGGAAACATTCATATTCCTTTTAAAGCCATTGTGCAAATTTTTTCTCCTCCATTCTCATGGATTGTGAAGTTTTCTAAAGCATAAACTTTTAGGACTTCTGGAATGGTAGCATGATGAGCTCCACAAAATCTCTCCTCAAGTAAACAACCGTAACTTGTGAAAATTTGTAAGAAAAAAAATCAACCATTTGAAGTCCTTGAAAATTGTCCTAAAGCATACAACAAATGAAGAAACATTTATTCAAGAAAAATCTACAAAATCTCATTGAAAACTGCTAACATTTGTTACACTTAAGCCATGCCACAATCTGCTCTCTCTACCCATCTTCTAACCTCTGTCTCCAAACCAGCATAATGGAAGATCCAGTCTGGACTGATCTGGCCAAGAAGTTGGGGCTCCCTTTTCCCTCAGCTCCCAGTCTTCAGTGTTGGTCTCTCCCCAGGAGGGGCAGACCACCAACAATTCTAGTGCCCCCTCCAAACACAGCTCCATGTCGCAAAGGCTAAACTCCAATGGAGTTCAGACAAAGTGTCAATGACTCCCCTCTTCCTCCTACCTCCCACTTCGAATGGAGAATCTCCCTGAGGCATGGCAGGCCAAGAATTTTGAGGTCCCAATTTCTATGACCTCAGGTATCTTATAGAGCAGGGGTTCAAGTTTGGGAGAGGCAAGCATAGGAGACCAAAGGCTAGTGCTTCTACCCAGTACCCACTTTTCTTTTTTTTCTTTTTGTGAGACAGAGTCTCAGTCTGTTGCCTGGGCTGGAGTGCTGTGGTGTCAGCCTAGCTCACGGCAACCTCAAACTCCTGGGTTCAAGTGATCCTCCTGCCTCAGCCTCCCGAGTAGCTGGGACTATAGGTGCTCGCCATCATGCCTGGCTAATTTTTCTATTTTTAGTAGAGATGGGGTCTCGCTCTTGCTCATCTCGAACTCCTGAGCTCAAGCAATCCTCCTGCCTTGGCCTCCCAGAGCGCTAGGATTGTAGGCATGAGCCACCACTCCCGGCAGGTGCCCACTTTTCTTACCTCAACTTCAGATTAGTAGTTTAGAGATTTTTGCCCAGAAAGCGAGACTATCTCTAAGAACAGAGAGCTCTGGAGCTCTCCTTTAAGAAACTGACTTTATTTGGAATAGAGTGTAGGCAAATTCAATCCTAAGAATGCTAGAGAAAACAATGGAGATTTTAGCAATAAGCAATTAATAGAGGAGTCAGTATCTCCCTAAGAGCAACAAGCTAAACCACAGACCAATTAGTTTACTGGAGAGGACGATGGAAAGAAATTGCTAAATAGATCCCTCCTGGAGTCAGAACAAATTGCAAAATTTAATCTCAAAAAGTATCCCAGTAAAGAGGCCCAAATTTATTTGAATCAGACTGTAGAACGATTTTTGCCCCAAGGCATTGCTGAAAACAACTGAGAAATCAGCCAGGAAACAGTGGAGCCCAAGAGCTGGATGTGATACCAACAGAGGCAGCGAGCTTAACAAAGAGCTCAGGCAAGGAAATCGTCAAAGAGGGCACTGCAAAAACCACCGTCATCCCAAAGTGACTGCATGTACCCAAGGCTGGGCGGTCTGAGGATCAACATCAGAGGATCACACTGCAGGTGGAATAGACTTTACTAAATACTTCAGCCAAGTCACTAAACAAATAAATAAGCAAACATCAGCCGCAAACAAGCCTCAGTGGTGGGGCTCTGTATCCAGGGCTCCTATACCTGTTATTTAAGATGTCCATTTTTTAACAACAACAATAACAACAATAGGAGACATAGAAAGAAGCCAGAAAGTGTGACCCCAGCATAGGAAAATAAAAGCAGGTAACAGGAACCACGTGTGAGGAGATTCACATGTCAAATTTAACAAAGACTGCAAAGCAGCCATTACAAACATATTAAAAAAAATAAAGGCAACCATACTTAAAGAAGTAAAGGAAGGTATAATAACCATGCCTATCAAATAGAAAATATAAGTAAAGAAATAAAAATTATGTAAAACAAAAAAAAATCACAGGGAAATTTTGGAGTTGAAATGCACAATAACTGAAATAAAAACTTCACTAGAGGGATACAATTGTAGATTTGCACTGGCAGAAGAAAGAATAAATGAATGTGAAGGTAGATTAATAGAAATTGTGAAATCTGAAGGACAGAAAAAATAAGAAAAATGAACAGAACGTCAGAGAAATGTGGTACACAATTAAGCTCACCAACCTTATGTGCAATATAAGTAAGCAGAGGGAGAGGAGAAGGGGAAAGAAAGGAAAATCGTTCAAGGAAATGATGGCTGAAAACCTCCCAAGGTTAATGAAAAACATTAATCCACACATCCAACTGTCAATGAACTCCAAGTAGGATAAATGCAAAGAGATCCACACTTTGATAAATCATAGTAAAAACGCTGAAAGACAAAGACAAAGGCAAAGAGAAAATCTTTAGAGTAGCAAGAGAAATATGACCTGTCACATACAAGGAAATTCCACTAACAATACATCTGACTTCTCACTAGACACAGCAGAGGCCATGAGATGGTGAGATGACACATTTAAAGGACCAATAGTTGTTATGGGGAAGTCTCTAGCTTTGTCCCTGTACAACACCAGGCCAGACCCCCTGTTCTTGTGCTCTTATTAAAAGTACAATTTCCATGACTCTGGCCAATATCTGATCTGGAACTCTTGGCACAATGCACGACTTAAGTTACGACACCACTGGCTCCTCACAGATGTGCCTCTGCCTTCCCTTCCTTTTTGGCACCTAGAGATCGTCCTTTGCGTATTTAGAACTTGGCTATGCGCTTGCCCGCACGCGCGCACGTGTGTGTGTGCGCGCGCGCACGCACATGTGTGGGCGTGTGTGTGTTTTGTTCAGCATTTATAGGAGTATTTAGTGGGGAAAAAAGACTTTCATAACACTTTGGCATATGTTTTTATGTCCTGAATTTAAAAGCATAAGCCAATTAGATTTATCCTTAAACTTACTGCTTAATGTGGCAACATATCACTGATACTGCTTACAGGAATTGCAGTCACTGACTTGGGCCTCCCAAATCTCCTTCAGTAGAACCTGCTGGAGGGAGCACAGCTGACTGACAGCAATGAGTCCCCTCTGGCCCAGTCCTGCATTCACTTGGAGGCCACGCACTCCCCGAGCCATTCCCGTGGGCACCAGGCTGGAACAGCTCCCCAGTGGGCCACTTTGGGGAACCACTGTTGGCCTGGTTAAGACTATCACAGCCATGTCCTGCAGTCTGAGGCTTTTCCTAATAAATTGTTCTCTTCTTCTTTCCTTCTGTAGGCGCCAGCCCGACTTCCGGTTGGGAGGCTCTCTCTGCCTACTCCTCCTGCTCCCTCCTTGTTTATCTTTCACAATTTTCCGCCAATAAACTTCTCACAAGTCTCATTTTGCTGGGCATTTGCTTCTCAGAAGAGTGAACAGATATACCAAGTTTTTGCTTCTCTAATAACAAGATTTAAAAGTAAGGAAAATAGCAAGCCTAGTTCTCTTATTGGGGAGCATCTGGTGGATAAGTTGTTATTAATAGAACAATAGCCAATTCTACTGCTCAAGTCTTTTAACATGGCTAATAAATATTTTGAAAATATATTGCTTAGTAAATTGTAAAGTGTGTTAGATAGCTGAAGAATCAATATGCCTGTTTTCATGCAAATATGGTCATTTGTAAAAAGAATGGTTAGGTATGAATAGCTTAAAATTTTACTCTTTGTGTTCATTTTTATTTATTTATATTGACAAATTATAATTGTATATTAATACATTTGTGATGTTTTGGTATAGTACAGCCATTATGGAAATGGTGTGGAGGTTCCTCAAAAAACTAAAAGTAGAACTACTATACAACGCAATAATTTCACTTCTGAGTATAGATTCAAAATTTTACCCTTTAACATAAATTACTTTTTCTACAAAAGAGATTGCTTCTCACATCTTGAGGATGCATAAAGATTAAATGACATAACATGAGGCTGAGATCAGGTGAGTGGAGTCAGGAGGGTAATGTCTTGGCAAGGATGTCCCACTGGGCTTTTGAAAATATGTGAAATAATCCATCGATTCAAAGACTTATCGAGAGTGGCAATTCAGAAGCCATCATCATTACCTTAGCATGTCCACATTTTAGAATCAATTGTGTGCAGGTGTTAAACTTGGGAATCCTTATAACACATGAGTATTCTGGCCCATGATGTGCAGGTAGACTCATGGTATATCATAATAAATGAGATTCAGATAGGATGCTAAAAAATATATGAGAAGAAGAATCACCTGAATTTATTCCAAGAATGTAGAAAACAAATTTTGCCATTTGGGGAGCTATTTTCCTTTTTTAATACTATCAATTTGTTTATATAAAATAGAGGATAAATTATTTGTAATATAATGTCACTTCATATTGCCGTTCTCGGTGCCTACATCCTCCCTTGGAAGTAAGTTATTTCTTTGAAAAATATGATGTACTCCCCTACACATCTAAATCACTACTCCTTAGACACTAGCAGAATTGGCTGGATGTTCCTTTAAATAGTCTTGTGTAGAATCAATTTAATCAAATGGATTGAGTAGGGCTACAGTTTGGGATGCAAAAGTAAAACCATGGGAAATATGCCCTGCATTGAGAATGCTCTGTTAGCTTCCCCAAATATTATAGCAACTGGACTACAGAAGATAAATATTTTTTAAAAAATAGCAAGTCACACGTTCATCATCTAAATTAAATGTACTCTAAAAGATTTCATGCAACTTTCTAAGTTTATTCTGTAAGTATAAAGTAATTTTGTGTGACAGACATCTATTTGCCTTGATATATCACCATAATTACGAAAGCACTGAAGTTACATTTTAAGGTACATGGCAGTAAATTTTGAAAAACACAAATAAAATTATATTATGGAAAGAGGACCAGTGAGGAGAAGTCGTGGGGGACATTCATTTTAATATTATTGAAACTAGTGTAAGAATGACAGTAATATACAGGAAAAGAATTTTGTTTACTCATTCATCATTATAATAGATAAAATTTTAATTGCCTGATTTTCCTTGAAACGTAAATATTTGTGAAATATGAACTACTCTGTGAAGACATTTTTATTTAACAAATAATAAAAAATGAATTATTTACACAAATAATTTTCTGCCTTTAAATATAGCCTAAGCATCTTTATAGCCGAAAAATAAGATTCAAGTCTCTATGGACAGATGATTATATATGTACATATATAATTAATATAAACCTTAAAATTATTGTATGTTAAGACTATTTTGAATAAACAAAGTCATCATAATGATGACTAAAGAAATAATAATTTTGGAAAACATATCAAAATTTTATTAATCATGTTAACCTAAAAATTCTTGCTGTTTTCCCTCAGGCTCTACATTCTTTTTAAACTCCATTAACTGGTAAATTCCTGAAATTGCAAAGAACTAAATGAATTTCATAAAAAGCTATTTATCTCTCTCCAGAGTAATGGTAAAAGTCCAAGTAAATGAGCTAATAAGATTACATATAATTTCTTTCTAAAAACACTGATGTCATTTTAAAGAATGTCTAACCATGTATTCAAACTATATGATTTCTTGTTTATTCATCTATCAAGTGTATAATTATGGAAAGTAAACATGCTGATTTCAATTAATAATGAATAATTTCCCTTCTGAGGAAGAAAACTGTGTGTCTTTCATAGACTTTACATTGAACTAAACTCAAATACACAAATAGATGTTGTTTTAACTAAATGAAAAAGCTCTGAGATAAGTGTATACTAAATTCTAGTTTGTTAAGTTCATTAAAAAGTAATATATTGATAAACTCTAAGCTTTATACAAAGTGGGTGTACAGAATAGGTCATCCGTAATATTTATTTTACTGACTGATTCCCTGGGATGATAATATTATAAATGGGTGCAAAAATATAGTTAGATAGTTAGATAAAATGAACAATATTTGATAGTAACACAAAGTGACCATAATCAACAATAAGTTAGGGTATACTTTAAAATAACCAAAGGAATACAATTGGCATGTTCCTAACACAAAGAAATGATAAATGTCTGAGATGATGGATACCCCAATTACCCTGATTTGATTAATTCACGTTGTATGCCTGTATCAAAACATCATAAGTACCCTATAAAGATATATAACTATGATGCACTCATAATAATTAAAAATTAAAAAAATCAAAAATAAAAATAAAAACAAAAAACAAAAAAGTTGAGGTCAGAGAAGAGTATAATAGGATTTGAGTGAAAGTTGCAGAAGAAAAAATACTTTTATATGGAAGACAGAATAGAGAGGTTTGTGGCAGTTCTAAAATGGGAAAGATATTTTGTAAATTGAAGAAAAGGTCAAAGACAAAGATGTTTAGGGTGTTTGTGGTTTGATGTATGATATTCCTCCTTCTCTTATTCTCACTGTGAAATCTTTGGGAAAAATATACATTTCTTATCAATGCTTCAGCAGTGGGATTTATATTTCTTTTTTTGTGGCATGTTCTCCAAGTGAGACCAATTACATTGTTATCCCTAACAATAAGGCCCTAGTTTTATAATAAATGTCTCATATAAATGAAATCCCCTTTCTTCTCTAAGCAGATTCATTACCTACTCAGTGGACACCAGAATCATTTCCACAGAGTGCCTGCTCTTAGTTTCATCTACTAATTATGTTATTTGATGGCCTCTATTGATTATTTGTCTTCTAACATTTCAGTCCACTCTCCTCTCTAGCTGTCTATTACAAAATCTAGGCCATGATTTCCTTTTATTGAACATCTCTGGCCCAACCTTTCAGAATGCAAAACCACTGTCTTCACTGTTTTATCCTTTATATGACATGCGTGCAGCCATTAGATTGCCACCAGCGTCCATTCAATCACATATACCTTCATTCATTCCTTTGGTACATTTTTATTGATCCCCTACTATGTGCCAGGCATTTTTAGTGGTGGACATTGAAAGCTAAATAATATAGACATGGTTCCTGTCCTACTGAAGTTTATATTCTAGGAACAGGCGATGAAGTAAACAAACGAAAATATATGAGTATAAATGCTATGTGTACTACAGGAAAAGAAAGATTGACGTGTGAGATCATGAGAGGAGGAATTAAATCAGTTTGAGTGATCAGGGAAGACCATCATGACACTTCCTTGAGGCCCACTGCCATATTTTTAAATATTCATAATAACAGTTACAAGTTGAAATTGTATATTTATATTTTTATTTTAAGGAACTTGGGAAAGTGGAAAAAATTGCACGAATTGTAAACTACAATATATATTTTGCAAGCTTGCTTGGTTGCTTTTTAAAGAACCATACCATAAATCTTGATAGAAGAATTTGCTTCTACCTTTATTAAGTTCTCTTGTAAATATTTAGAGTTTTCTTTGCTATGCTCTTTGAATGGATTTACCTCATTTTTCCTATAATGTTAGCATGTCCTAAAGTTCCATTTTTGCTGGGGGTAGAGTCTCATTTAGCTTGAGGCTTATTTGACCACTTTTATTAGCAGCAGTGTTGTGTTATCTATGATTAGATTTCACCGGCACCAATTCATTTCTCTCACCATCCATGGTTTGGAGTAGGTAAATAAACTTAAAACTAGCTTAAGAAATAACTTAGGACATAGAAGGCAAAATAAATCCAGCCTCCAAGTAAGTAATAACCAGCAGCAAATAAAATACTATTTTTATTTCAGTGCATTAAATGGAAAATACAAGAAAATATGCAACCATATATTTTGGATAGAATTTGCAGTTGTAAACTTAACAGAAAATAAAGCAAACACAGACTTTCTATATGGAGTAATTAGCATTACGCAAAGAGGGAACATGAGATTAATAAAGGATTTTAGTCTTAGGAGCTCCATTGCTGCATTTTAAGTAGAATCTCTCTGAATTCATAGCAAGTTTTCCTTAGGAAGCAATGTTATACATGATGGCTAAGGGTATATATCAACCCAGGGAAGCTAATTTAATCTAGAATATGACTTTTGAGGTAATATTATAGTAGATCAACATATATCTGGACCATCATGTATATACAATGTTTATAAAAAAGATGTCTATTTAAGATCAGATCCTTAAAAATGAAAAAATAAAAACATGTGAGCAAACAATGTACTAAGACAATTAGAAGACCAACTCAAACCAAATCAAAGAAATAGGAATAGCAGCATCTCTAAGAATATGAAATAATGAAATAGCAAACTTTAATAAATGATAACAAAGATGTTTACTTTCAGAGTTACCCTTCTGGAGAAAGCTTTTCATCCTCTTTCTTCCCACTCTACCCAAAGTAAACAAGATGCTTCTAGATGGCATTAGGCACATACTTTCATATTACTCTCATCAAATTAATTTATGCTATTTTACCTGTGTGTTTCTCCCATTGTATTATGACCTAATTGAAAGCAGGGACCAAGTCTTCCTAATTTATAACATAAAATAAATGCTCAAAACAGCCTCACTCTTTTCTATGTTTGAAAACAGCAGTCTGATTTTGTTAGAGCAGGAGACTAGGAGACAGATCTGAGACCAGGTGCTGGGGCTTACAGAGTGGGGGCAGGTGCTGAAATAAACAGCTTTTAGACAGAAGCTAACTAGGTTACTAAGCTAGGAGCTGGATGCAGGGGCTAGAAGAGTGGGTGCAGGAGTTGAAGACTAGTTAGGGGGCGCTGAAAACCACAGACAAGAACTGCCTACAACCGGCTTGGCAGCTATCTCTGCCACCTTACATGAACTTTGGCTAATTACAATATCATTTACATTGTGGTTGTAAAATTCTTCTGCCCTTAAAATCACCACGACAGTTCTAAAGCAATCATATGAAGTATAAAATGGGAGAGAACTCACTTCTAGGAATTACTACCCAAATTCTTAGTACAAGCCAACCCCCTAGCCTTGAATATTCCTCCCCTTAATTAGTAAGATATCAAAAAGCCCAAAACCACCCGTTCCCCGTGCAGCTGCTCTTTTCATGCCTCCCCCCTCCCTCTCTCTTGAGCACACATTCACTTCCACTTTCAATAAAAGCTGCTTGCTTTTGTCTTACCTGGTGCATCCTGAAATTCTTTTCTTCCAAAGATCACCAAGAACCTGAAAGAAAATCCACTCAGAGAACGCTGACAGTTTTATAATATGTCTGATGATTTACTGAGTTTATTTTAGGATCAAATTTATTAACATATGTGTGACTATTCTTGACTCTCCTCTCACCAACCCCATCCCCAGCTCCCAACACACACACACACACACACACACACACACACGCATGCACACACAAGCACCTGCATGTGCTGAGGAGATTGCACCTCTACCAAGCCTGTTCCTTAGCCTGGGGACCTAAGTCAATCTGCATTTAAAGGGAAGGGATGTGAAGTGTCGGATGGAAAACAATAGTGAGAAATTCAGCCATGGATTTTGACTTAAAGTCTCATTGATTTTTTTTCCCAAGTGCAATTTAAGTATTGGAGTGGCTCTTAAAACTAATTTTTGCTGACTGGACTATGCTGCTTTATGAACTGTGCAAAGTTTGGTCCATGTGAGACACTGGTTTTATTAAGATTACCTTGGCTGAGCAAGTATCTAGGGTTTGAGACAAGCTGCAGCCTTCAACTGCACCTCAGATTAAAAGCCTTGTCTTAGTTTGAGCCAAGAACATAACTCAGCCATGACCATCTGATCCTTGGGAATATGCTACGAATAATGAAATGTGAACAGATAGCAGCCATTGTCGTCCAAGAATATAACAACAAAATCAATGCTGAAATCAGAATTTCAATTTCTTTTGCTAATGCATGGTTCAGGAATGAATGTGTACTCCAGTGAAGAAGCTTAAATGAAACTGTGCGGATTTGTGAAATGAAAATCACTTAAATAATAATAATTTTAAAGTAAATAGCAACAATAGCATCTAATATTTACTGAGTGCTTTCTCTGTGCCAAGCAGTGCTTAAACATTTTATATACATCAATTTATTTAACCTTCTCCATCACCCTTTGACTTGGGCAGTGACACTAGCTCCATTTGAGAGACACAGAAGCTAAGGCATAGAGAGATTATGTAGTGAGCCATGAGCACCTGTTAAGTGTTGGAGGCAGCATTCAGCACAGGCACTGTGGTTCATAATGCTCACTCTTAGCCACCTCACACACTGTAATATTTCCCAAGAAACCAGCATCGTTTCTAGGTAGCTAGAAAAAGTCAATGTCAGACTCCATGGGATTGGTAGAATGCTATTTCCTGCACCTTCGAAAAAAACCAGATCCTCCAAGGGGTATGAATGCTATTATGTGGCTTGCAAATAAGCAGTTTTGGGAGCCATTGGTAGAGGCTACCACCTCCAATTAGAAAATAAACACATATAAGTGGTGTAAAAATAAGACCAAAGTCTCAGGGCCATCCCAACCCCTTATGTAAAAGAGAAGGTAAAAGCCTCAGGCACCCATGAAGAACAGGCCCCACAGATCATTCATTAAGGAAATTCCTTGCTAACCTCCTATAAGCAAGGACTTGTGAATTATATGTAAAATGTAGATTTCTTGGGCCTCGCAAGAATGTAACTGCTACCTCATCGGGCTCCAACACCCGTTCCCCTCCGGTCCCCACCCCACCCTGTTTTCCTTCTCTCTGTATGTCTTTAAAATGTTGAAGCTTCCAACTTCTCCTTCAGAAAAACAGCCACAGCTTGTCTGAGGGTTCGTGTTTTTCCCAGGTCCATCTTTAAAATCTTGGCTTAATAAACCTCTGTTGATTGAAATTTTTGCCTATGTCACTTGGGTCCACAGTAGCATGAGCCATGGTTGGGGAAGTGTCTTTGAGCTAGGTCTTTGGCACATATCAGTGGCTGAGATATTCTAGGCTTCAAGTTTTCAAGGCACAGTCTTCAGACTTCATTTTTGGGGATTACTGCCTCAGTGCCCTGAGTAGGTGAATTAGCGTGTGTGCATTGGCTAGAACTTACAGGCCAGCAAAAAGGGTAATGGCCACCATTTTTACATCCCAACTGGCGTATCTACGGGAGTAGGCTATTTACTAAAGGACATTGAACCAGGCTTTGGAGAAGTAGAAAGAGCCCAACCAGGTTCATTCAGAAGAGAATTATAATCAAAATATATTAAACCTGGACTCCTCAAATTCTATTGGTGAAGTTCATCAGGATATAGTAACACTTGGCATTCCCGTGCTATGACTGTCTCCCTCATGGGAATAAAATCTTAGCATTAATTTTTAGCAACTAATTAAAGCTTCACAAATAAAAATGAAAAAGAATTTGTTATCACCCATTTTCTTTAAAGATGGCAAGTAGCACCTTATTTTTCTTAACATGAGTACTCCATATAAAGAAATACAGATTTGAAGTATCATATCAATGTGTGAGCTATTTTTATTTTTCCACTTAAAGCTGCCATTTATGTAATTTAGCTAAAACATATTTTTAGAATTTGAGCTGTGAATTCCTGCAAGGAAATCTGGTTGGCCCAGCTTGCCAGTGTTCAAACACAGGGATGTTCACTCTTCAGTCAAGCCTTCGTGTGATTGCTTTATTTTAGATGGTGGGTAGCCTTGTGAGTAAATGATGAAAAGATGAAACTTAAAATATATAGTAGGATATACCAGCACTATTGAAAATAAACAGCTAATTTTAAAGGAATGTTATTCAGAAAGTCAAGAGTAATTTTTAAAAAGCAGTTAAGCTAGGCACAGTGGTGTGTGCCTGTAGTCCCAGCTACTTGGGAGGCTGAGGCAGGAGGATCTCGTGAGCCCAGGGCAACAAGACCATCCTGGGCAACATAGCGAGACCCCATTCCTAAATAAGAGAAAAAGAAAGTAATATGCCAACTCAATAATAAATAACAGTAGTCTCCCCAGGTTTCCCTCAGAGGTTTACAGATGCTCAGGGAGAGAGCATTGCCCAGCCAGGAGACTATTTGAGAGAGAACATTCTTTCGTTTGTGAGAATGGACTAAAAACATATATTTTGGAAAACATAGTAATATCTTGGGCCAACTATACATGTGTTGGAAAAACAAACCTAAAAATGGGGTGAGTTAATGAATGAAAATCAGAAATACAAGTTCTGGAATACCTGTGGTATTCATAGCAGTGCTAGATTAATTTATTAAAACTTGCACCCACTGGCAGACGAAAAGAAAATTAGAACATTATCTGTACAATATCCTGTACTTCTTGCCCTCAGGGACAACATTTTTACTTATTTAGAGATCAGCCTAGCACTTTTCACTGCAGACCACAAATTGCTTTACAAACTTTCATGTAGATTTTAACTGGATTGCCAGATTTGCTTCACAGCTTGAAGCAAATCACATCCTGTAATATCTGATAAACAGGGATTTTTTTAATGGTGCATGTTCCATTTAAGGGAAATGAACATTTGACTGAGAAATTGTCTGGTTCATCTATTAATTAGGTGATTGTATGATATTATGAGAAACACACTATGGACCCCTTATGCTTAGAATGGAACATCGGTACCAAAATGATTTGGGAAAATAGTCCCTCAGAAGTGAGCATATCTCAAATTATCAAACTTTCATTGTAGAGAAATTGCATGTATTATTAAAAGCCCATTTTACGTTTGCGGTCTACTGATTGCATATGTGTAAGCTCAAAAGTTTTACTTTTTCAGGATAAAGGTGAGACTGTATCTCCACCTAAATCTAGGATGCTTTTATCTCTAGAGTAGTAACAAACTATAGAAATAGTTCCTTAAAGTGTAGTAGTAAAAAAATAAATTCCATATAGTTCTTTTTGAAACTTGTAACCACACGCAAGTTCACACACACATACACCTTCTCCTAGAAGAAGTTTTTAAAGAAAATGTTTCTGTCTGATTTACAGCTTCCTAAAAAATAACACCATTACGAATAAACGTGCGTGCTCTGTTGAATGCAGACTTCACTCTCCGCGAGAGACCACAGTGCTCTGGTGATCCAGTATGGCCAAGGTCAATGTCTTCTATATGCTTCTCTGTGTTAGAGAAGGGGGCCTTGTATTTTATTGATTTGTTTTTTTAAAATGTGTTGTTTACATTCTGTAAAGCAATACTGGAAAATTTTTGCCATAAGTTAACATTGTTACGGCAGCAAAACAGGAAGGTCTATAAGATATCTTAAGGAGAATAAAAAGTAGTAGTCAATAGCCCAGTAATTATTTCCAGAATCATACCATACTATGAGACTAAATATTCACTCTGATTCTTATGCATATTTAAATAAATGACAACACATGTTTGAAAATTCTTCAGTCAATTGAATGGCTTGCGGAAAATTCTACCCTCAAAATTCCAAGGTATAACAGTGGAAATATTCACATTAAAAAAAAAAAAAAGCAGAGAGGATATGTCATTTCTTTTCTTTAAAAAGCGAATGGTTAGAAATTATTATAAATTTTATATATGTATCTTCTCAGAGCAAGCTGTACCCTTACTGCATCAGCCCTGAGTCTATGTTTCAGACTTTCTAGTTAGAAGGTTCTGCCTCTCAAGAGAGGGCATCAAATCTGTGAGAGACGTGGCGGCTACAGCTGACTACAAGAGCCAGGGATTAGCCCTCAGGTCCAAGGAAAGGACCAGCCCCGGAAATAATTTGTAGCAATAAAGAACCTTGATCTCCTTTTCTATTAATATTATTCTCTTCTTCTTATTTCCCCTTTCTCATGCTCCTCCTCAAGCTTGTCCCAATAATGGAATAAAATCAAAATATCCTGAATATGTACTAAATGCCACACGCTGGGTTAGTCATTTCACTTACAATACGTCTAATACAGTTTCGACATATCATGGCTACTAAAGCAATAAGTGATGTTTAAAAAGAAAAAAAAAATAAATAGTCCAATAGGTTTCTTGTCAGACACAGACAAAGCTTTTCTTTTACATAGGCTTATTAATTGTTCTGAATGACAACATATAATCTCACAGAAGTGAAGTTGACTGTTCTCTGTTGTGTTTGCTCTGAGTGCCTGAAAGAATAATGTATGTATTTCAAATTTCTTCCCTTAATGAAATAGACTCCATGAGAAATAATTTCTTACTAAGGCATTTTTGGACTTCTGTCAAGCGTATTATTGACCTCTTCATTTTCTTTTTTCCCGCTTGTCCAGGAAAGGAAGATGCTGAAACCACAGGGTCTGCGCTTTGTTTCCAAACACCATGAACTGACAACTTCCTCACCCCTCTGGCTCCTGTGATGTTCTCTTCCTGGAGTCCGGGCACGTCTCTGTTTTCCTGGGGGGAGAAAGTCCAAGGCAGGGCCTGCCTCTCCCTCATTTCTGCAGCTCTCACAACATCTGTCCTGGACTGTGTCTGCATTAAAACTTTTCTTGGTTGTTGAGTCTGGTTATACACGTGGCAAAGTCCTCATTTCCTGTGGAGTTCACAGACAGCCACAAAATTATAATAAAACCTCCCAATAGATATCTGACTCTGGTTTTGGAAAATTAGTAAATCTTCTAAGGTTCTAATACTCTTTGTTCTGAAGGTAGATAGAGAGCAACGCTAATACAAAACACTTTCAGTTTTTCTCTCTTGAAGGGAATTGGTTAATGATCAATACTAAGGACTTTCTTTTAAAGCACTGTCTTGATGGAAAATGTACTGGATTTTTCAATTCACAGGCTTGGTCAAAATGAATTATAGTAACTTTAGTATTGATTTCCTTTTGTACTGAAAGTAGCTTTTGAGAAATTAAGTATCAGGTGACTTTTAACTGAAATTATACCTGAGCATGAGACGTATGTTGGGACTTTGTCTGATAGAACTTTCCATGCATCTCTTCTGCAACTTCGTGTTGGACTGTTTGGCAAGTAAAAGATCATGTAAATTAGCTATATACTTTTAAACTCAGGAATGCCTTCCCACCTGGTAAACTCAGACTATGAGGAAGCAATGTAATTGCAAACCACTTCTGAACTAAATTTAAGCTGAGTTACTTTGTTTAGGTTGAGTTTTTGCTTCATGCCCACGACATTCTCAAAAGCTGTGTCTTCAGGGCTTAGATCACCAGTCCACCTCTGCAAATAGTGCCTTCCATTTAAATTAAGTTAATTCTACTGAAAGGTTCCAGGAAGGCGTCCGAGGACCATGCAAAGTTAAAAACAGTTAGCTCTTCCTTTAGCTGACAGCTCTCCATCATTTTCAGAATGAACTAAGATTCAAAACAAGTTTAAAAAAAGCCTGAGCTAGTGCCCAGGTAATTCCCTAGACTCCATGGCATGTGGTGGTGCTACAGTGAGATTTTCTGACAATTTTCAGGGACAAAGATCTTCAGGAAGTGCAGCTGTAGGAGGCATTTAGTCAAAGCTGAAGTTGTGTCCCACACACGTGGCATCGACAGACCCCTGACTTTCCGTTCCTATTTTAGAATTGTTCCCCTGGGATGAATGAAGATGGGGCCAATAGCTATTAATCAGAAAAGACTCAAACTCATACAAATGACCAAAAACTTCTACTCTCCTCTGAATCCTAGTAAGGGGAAGTGTGGAATCATCATCCTTTTATATAATGAAATAAATTTTTTCTACTTAAAGTTGCAAAAATAAAACAGCAACAAATGCATTCTCAATTTGATTAGAAACCACAGAGCTCTGTCAACAATGTCAATATCATTTAGATCAAATTCTTTGGCTAAATGAGAAGTTTTCATATGTCTAGTTTACCTGAGCTCAGCTATAGATGTGGTACAATTGGGGGTCACATAAACGGCACTGGTTCAGATCTGGGTTTGATTACCAGGATTTCTAGAATATGTTTTTGTGTTCAACTCTTATTGTAACTAAGCCAATGAGTGTTCTCCTGACCTCTGCCTCACGAACGTGGAGAATGAATTCCCTAACATACTTCTCTTCTTGTACTGTGTGTCTTGTAGCTCCTTGCCCAAGTCACCTGCTCCTGCGCATGCTCTGGAAGGCAGCATGTCCGCATGCATAGCTTCCGCATGGAGGCTCTGTCGAATATCAGGAAAGACCCCTCTGGATCTTCCCAATTACAGCAAAATCTCTAGTATTTAACTTCTAATTTTACAAGTAATGGTGACTTGTAATTAGTAACACACTTCAAGATGCCCTTGTGACCAGAATTACACATGCTATTAATTTCTTCCAATCTATAATTAACTTACATTTAGCTAAATGCTAATTATAGAATACTTTGTCGTTTAGAACCAGAATTATTACCTGTACAAGTATATTTTTTTCTCTGTAAGAGAACTCTCACTATTTTTGCCAGAAGTACATTTTAAAAGTTAGTATTTTGTATTCATGGAACTAGATAAATAATTTCCTGTTGAGTGAATGACGTTTTAAGATTACAACCTGAATTGCTTGTTATAGCTTTCTAAATTCATACCTGTTCTGCAACAGGATATTTAAAAATATCAGTATTGAAAGTAGTCTAAGCATAAGCAGAGAAAATTGCTACTTGTTGGCTATGGAAGGTATAAAGACATAAGATCTCACCAAGTGACAGATTTATAAAAGTTTCCTTTTGGGGGGATTTTCAAGTATTATAAAAATGTTTTTAGAAACAAAACACTAAAACATTAGCACCTATTTAAAAAAATAGTACAATCACCTTTTTAAGAAATGTAGAGCTAATTATTATGTGTCCTAGAGAATGTCGTTGCCACCAGGCTAGTTACGGAAACATGGCTCTTTTAATTCAAGTTGTTTCTGTGAATAAATAACTCGCTGTCTCCTTCATATTTAAAGATATGCCTTTGATATATATAATATATAGACACACATATATGTGTGTGTGTGTGTGTATACATATATATATATATATATATATATGTATATATGTATATAGTTACATGACTCTTACTATGGGCTTTAACAGCTTTTTTCTCCAGCCGTGGTTGTAAGAGCATGTAGACTACAAGAGGCGATAGTGGGAAAGTTGATTCTCTACTCCCTTTCCTTTGAAGGCCCACAGGGAACTTTCTCCTAGTGCCCAGTGTGGTCAGCCTCCGAGAGACTAACTCTTCCCAATTCAAGAAACCAATCCTTGATTAATTCACAGCGAGAACTAAGATGAATTGATTCATGCACAGTGAGAACTATAATTCTCACACAGGCAAAATACTGCCAACAAGTATCTACGTCCACATTAGCCTGGTTTTTAACAACTGGAATATTTGAAATTCAGTGACTAAGGCACCCACTGATCAGACCCAGATCAATTCTTGGGTACATATTGTCCATGTTTGTGCATGTCCATCTCAAAGGATGCAGAACCACACACCTTCTTCCACCTTAAGGTTGTTTATTCACTATTCAGGGCAGGGGATGTTCTTGGAGAGAGAAGCTGGGAAGTATCAGATAAAGATGACTTGAATCCACTGGAGAAAAAGTTTATAGATAGGCAGATGGAAAGGAACGAGTCAGGTTTCTTACAATACCCTCTTCAAAAAATATTCGGATGTAAAGAATTGCAGAGCATTTCTGGCAAAATGGATCATTAAAATTTAGGCCAACTTAATTCTTTCCACCTACACTCACCTGAGCCGAGTATTTCCCCTGCTCTCTATTCCTTGTTTATCTCTGCATCTGTCCCAGGCCTAAGGATTCTTGCCTTTCTCAACCTTTGCTGACATTAAACAGAGGCTTTTTTTTTTTTTCGGTTAAGATAAAGAAGATTCTGCAATTTTTGTTTGGAAACCCTGAATTTCCAGATTGCCAAATATTTTGAACGTGAGATAGGAGGAAGGAACAAGGGAGAAATGGGAAAGTTAATGACTCTTCAGTAATTTAAAATAAATAGTGTTTACTCATATCTTTATTTAAAATAGGGTCCACATGATTGAAATATTTATGAAATTTAGAGGAAAACTTAATATAACTCTTAGCTGCTTATCACTATCTCCTAAAGAAACAATTTAGTTATCTTCTTCTTGTTACAAAGTAAATGAAAATATTTTTCATGATATTATAAAAGTCCAATAATATATTCTCAGATTTGCAGGAACAGAAGAAGAATCTGTAGTTCATAGCCACATAAAATAGTTAAGAGAGTTTTTTTAAAAAAAGCTATCAAAGTCAGAAAGCAAAAAGCCTTCAGAGATAAAAGGTTATGTGTGGCTCTGAGCAAAAAATAATGGATGATTAGCAGAAAATAATTTATATTTGCAAACTATTTAGACATAAATTATTTGGTAATACTTGATAGATTTTTTTGATCATTTGTTGGCTTTGTTTTTAAATCCACTTAATTAAAAAACAATTTCGCAGCTTTAAAATGACATAATGACATAATTTATGTGGTACCACACTGATAAATCTCATGTAATATTTCTTTTTGCTGTGACCTAGTATTCTGTTAAAAATCTAATTTTCTTATGTGTGTATCAACATCTGATGTCTATATAATTTTAAGCTGCTATAAACTTATGCTGAAGGAAATCTCAATTTATATCTTTCTTGAGATATAGATCTCAATATTTCAGTCCATTTGAACTATGGTTTTAGAATTTTGACTTCTAGAACAAAAAAAGAGAAAAAAATTCTCATGCTATTTCCATGGCTGCATATGTCCATACAATAAAGTGGTTTACCTTTTAATTAATTCTTAGCATTTTTTTCAAACATTGGAAAATATTATATTATCTATTTTCTAAAAATACCTATAAATTCTCTCCAAACACATATACATCCTCCCTAATCTATAGATGGATGGAAATTTTTAAAATAGTACAAATGTCGCTACATTGTTGTATTAGATCCCTGTTGCTGCTGTAACAAATCACCCTAAACTTAGTGGATTAAAACAGCACAAATTTATTATCTTATGATTCTGGAGGTCAGAAGTCCAAAATCGGTTAGCAGGGCTGGGTTCCTTTTGGAGGTTCTAGGAGAGAACACTTTGCCCTGCCTTTTCCAGCTTCTAAAAGCCACCTGCCTTCCTTGATGAGTAATCCCGCATCCCTATAGCCTCTGCTCCTATCATCACATCTCTAACTCCCCTGCCTCCTTCTTTTCCTTGTAAGGACCTGTGATTATACTGGGCTCACTCTGATAATCTAGGATAAATTCTCATCTCAAGATCCTTAACTTAATCACGTTCACAAAGCCTCTTTTTGTTACGTATGGTAACATATTGAAGGATTCCAGGCATCAGGATATGCACTTCTTTGGAAGATCATTATTCTGCCTACTACAATTGCCTAGTGCTCAGCACCTACTTAAACAAAAACAAAAACAAAAGATTTTCAGAGAAAAAATTATAATACTTTTAAACTGCATTTTAAAAGTTCTGTTTAACTTGGGTACGGTGGCACACCCCTGTAGTCTCAGCCACTCTGGAGGCTGAGGCAGGAGGATCACTTGAGCCTAGGAATTTCAGGCCAGCCTAGGCAACATAGTGAAATGCCCTCTCCAAAAAATAAATGAAAATGAATGGTGCTGGGAAAATTGGATTGTCATATGCAGAAGATTAAAACTAAATCCCTCTCTCTCACCACAAACAAAAATTAAATCAAGACGGATTAAAGACTTAAATGTAAGACTTGAAACTATAAAAATTCTATAATAAAACCTAGGAAAAACTTCTTGACATTGGCCAAGGCAAAGAATTTATGTCTAAGACCCCAAAAGCAAATGCAATAAAAACAAATACAAGTGAAGCTTAGTTAAACTAAAAATCTTCTGCACAGCAAAAGAAATAATCAAATGAGTAAACAGACAATCTACAGAATGGAAGAAAATAATTGCAAACTATGCAACAGAGGACTAATATCTAGAATCTACAAAGAACTCAAACAACTCAACAAGAAAAAACATATAACCCCATTAGAAAGTAGGGAAATGACATGAACAGACATTTTTCAAAAGAAGGCATATATATGGCCAACAAACATATGAAAAAATGCACAATATCATTAATCGTCAGAGAAATGCAAACTAAAACCACAATGAGATACCATCTTACTTTAGTTATAATGACTATTATTAAACAGCCAAAAAACAATAGACATTGGTGAGGATGCAGAGAAAAGGGAACGCTTATACACTGTCGGTGGGGTTGTAAATTAGTACAAGCTCTATGGAAAACAGTATGGAATTCTCTGAAAGAACTAAAAATGTATCTACCATTCAATCCAGCAATCTCACTATTGTGTATATACTCAAAGGAAAAGAAATCACTATATCAAAAAGATAGTTGCACCATCATAGCACTATTCACAATAGCAAAGATATGGAATCAACCTAAGTGCCCATCAACCAAGGACTAAATAAAGACAACGTGATATATATATATATGACATATATATACCACGGAATATGGTATATACATATATATACACACACACACACATACATATATATATGTCATATACATATACCATGGGATACTTCTCAGCCATAAAAAAGAATGAAATAATGTTCTTAGCTGTGACTTGGATGGAACTGGAGGCCATTATCATAAGTAACTCAGGAACAGAAAATCAAATACCACATGTTCTCACCTGTAAGTGGGAGCTAAACAATGGGTATGCATGTTCCTACAGAGCAGAAAAATAGACACTGGAGACTCCAAAAGGTGAGAGGGTGGGAAGGAGGTGAGGAATGAAAAATTACCTATTGGGTACAATGTACATTATTCAGGTGATGGACACACTAAAAGACTGCACCACTACACAATATATCCATGTAACAAAATTGCAGCTATATCCCCAAATCTATTGAAATAAAAAACAATCAAAAAAACAAAAGAAGATATACTTGGAGGTCTGAGATGTTAGGAGACGCTCTAATCTTTATATAGCATTTACTCTAAATTTTATTTTTTTCTGCCTTTTACTTGTTAAAAAATATATATATTTAAAAATTTCAAATACTTATTAAAAAATAAAAATAAAAAAGACTGTTGAAAAATCTTTACAAAGCACCTTAAATCTAACCGGCATTTTTACACTCCCTGCATACGAATTGTGTGTTTCATTTCAACATCTTAATTAATATGATTAACATGGCTAGGATTAGCATCTCAATTAATCCATGTATGGCACTTAAGAGACACACAGAGGGACGCAGCAGTAGTTATTGTGCCATCCAGGGCTTACTTCCTGCAGGATTATAGACGTTGTCCAGTTTTGTTAATGAGTGGAATTCGCTGAAGCTATATGAGTTTCTCAGTCCCTCGATGATCATGTGTATGGCTGTCAAATCCTTGAATTGTAGCTACTCAAGTATTAGTTGAATGAGTTTATTTCTGACTCCTCCTCATTCCCAAATTAGTTTGTCTTCCCAAAAGGATATTAAAGAAGAGGCATCAAATTCAAACTTGATTAAGGCTCTCATCCCTTCGTAGTTAGAATCGGAAGATATAAAAGCTTTTGTTACATCTTAAGATTTATTTACTATGGATTCTTTTACATACACACACACACAAATCACTATAAAAATAAGTGGGAAGTTTTTTAAACACCATTTCCAGAGGAAAATAATGGAAACAAAAAATTTATTTCTCTGTGGATTCTTTCTTTAAAAGCAGTCATATGTTCTTATTTTTCTATTTCTGTCCCAATTGCCGAAGCTCCTCTGAGAACGGACTGTATAATCTAAAAGAGTTTTACGCACATATATTATGTCTCTCCTTTTGAATGCCTTGGATACTGGAGGAATTTAAAAATTATCTTTTATGTAAAAGATAAAGTATAGTTCCATTTCTTGGAAGCCAAAGGACTGTCTTGTGGTCTCCAATTCTGAGTTCAGATCAGTCATCTCGGTCAGCCTGAACTATTATTACTTTTAGTCTGAAAATTCCTTTTGTTCCCCTGCATATAACCTCCCTCTCATTCCTCCCTTAGGGGATCAAGATTTTTCTAAAGCCCATTCATATCAATGTGGTATTATAGATTCAGGATTAAATGTGATGTTCACTATTTTTCTGATTGAAAAGGCATAACTCATCACTGCACAAGATTGTGCTAAATTTTTGAATTCCAAGAGAACCATGTCAATATTTTGTTAAGATCGATGATGTCCACCCTGATTCAGACTTCAAGTAAAATTATAGTTATACATCATTAAATAATAAAAATAGATGTGGGTATATGAAATAATGTCACATGCAGAAACTTGGATGGAACCGGAGACCATTATCCTAAGTGAAGTATCTCAGGAATGGAAAACCAAACACCTTATGTTCTCACTAATAAGTGGGAGCTAAATGATAGGTACGCATGGGCACAAAGAGATATAAAGGACATTGGAAACCAAGAAGCGGGGAGGATGGAAGGGGAGTGAGGGGTAAAAACTTACCTATTGGGTACAACGAACACTATTCTGGTGACAGACGCACCAAAAGCCCTGACTTATGCGTTATACAAGGTATCCATGTATCAAAAACATGTACCCCCTTAATATTTTGAAATAAAAAATAGAATGTTTTTCAATATTTTTAGTTTTATCTAAAAATAAAGCATGGGATATTGCAGGTGATATAAATTCCTTAAAACTCTTGCTATTGGTTGTAACCGGTGTAGCATGGGCAGTAATGGCAAGGGGAGAAGTGTGGCTTGGGCCACCGGCCTGCTCTGTTGGCTGCTCCTGTCGCAGGGATGGGGGTGGTGGAAGGAGACTTTGCACTGGGCCTATGGTCCTTCTTAGTCCGTTCTTCAGTGATTTGATATGTGATAATGAAGTAATAATTCAGATCATCAAGGTAAGACAGACTATTTGTTAAAACCTTGTAAGGAATTGATGGATGTAGCATTTATATCTAAGATATCGAACTTTGCCACCAATTCAACAATTGTGATCCTTGCTAGTATACTTTAAAAGGTCTCTTTCTAATATACTTTAAATAGGGAATAGAGTCATGAAAGGGTCGCCCTTTGAAACAGATATACATCTTTTAAATCCTCATTTAGAGAGTACCATTTAAAAATTTTATGCATCCACTGTTTCTTAACCCGCTGTGATTTAATGAAACATTTCTCCCAGAACTGTCATTGACGCAGTCAGGAATTTTCCCGTGGTCCCATAAAGGCAAATCTTTTTTCTTTTCCAGCCAGGTTCTTTAGAGGATTACTAGCTAGTACAAATAGGATAGCTTAGAATAAAGAAATAAAATTGTGTTTTAATTTGTCAGCTTAAGTATTTTGAAATTATTATTGATCCTAAAAACATTTTCTGCTTTTATTTTGGGGTGGTTTTTCTTCACTCAGTGTGTTATACATTAACATCTCATACACACCTCTTTAATGGTTTTATTACAAAGCTATAAATATGTTGTTACATGCTTGTATCCCACATGAGTCAGTGAATTTCATGAGGGCAGAGATCATCTCTTATTTATCCTTCCTCCCCCCCAAAAAAATCACCTTGTATTTGATATAGAATGGGTGTTTAATACAATTTTACTGAATAAATAAAATATCACCCAGACAGGATTCTATAATTAGAGAAATGGTATAGCTATGGGACTAGAAATTAACAAGGGTTTTATAAGCCATAAACCAACTTAATTACTTTATATAATATTCACACATTTGTTTATGTAGGCATACAAATATATAAATAAATAAATAGAAATACAAATAGAAGAAAATTTATGCTTAAGTCTATAATTTGTGAAGATACATAATATAAAGTCAGCAGGATACCTCGAAATTTTACAGACATGGCTGATGACTCTAAATTTTCCTGAGTCTAGAATTGACTCAGTTAAAATGGGGAGGGGGATTGGGCACAGTGGCTCACCTGGTAATCCTAGCACTTTGGGAGGCTGAGGCTGGAGGATCACTGGAGGCCAGGAGTTTGAGACCAGCCTGGGTAACATAGTGAGATGCCATCTATACAAAAGAAAAAAAATTAGCCAGGCCTGGTGGTGTGTTGTCCCAGCTACTCAGGAGGCTGAGGTGGGAAGATCTCTTGAGCCTGGGAGTTGAAGGTTAATGTGAGCTGTGATGATGCCGCTACATTCCAGTCTGGATGATCTCAAAAAAGAAAAAAAAAGGGTAATGTGAAGGAGATACAGACAGTTATACCCATTCTTCAAGATTAAAGAGGTAGCTAGGAATACCTTAACACGAATATTCAAGGGGATATACATAAAACTTAGTAAATCTAGAGTAATTTTCAACTGGGGCCAATTTCTTCCCCCCCGCCCCAAACACACACTCCTTTGAGACATTTACATTTGTTAATGTCTGGGGACATTTTTGTTGTCACAATCTGGGGGGGTGGGGTGCTGTTGAAAGCTAGTGAGTAGAGGGCAAGGGTAATGTTGGATGTCCCACTACCATGCATATGGCAGCCTATCCTTTCATATCAAAGAGTTATCTTGTCTAATGTTTCATCAGTGCCAAAGTTGAGAAACCTTGAACTAGAGAATAGCAGTCCGTAGGAAACAAGCAAAGTTCTTATTTGTGTGTCCTTTCTATAAATAGGAAGACACTGTTCTAGAGAAATAGAATACGTTAGTTTAAATGCCTCTTTTAAAACTCTGGGTAAATGTGGTTTTTCAAACAAGTTATAGTCTTGATATGACTGGCTATTAAGTTATATTCCAAAGCTAGATCCTAGTGGTTTTGCATATATTAAAAGTGAATAGTCATTTATTTTCTCATCTGCTATACTTCATATTTATTCTTTTGTATAACTACTGTATACTTAATTTGGATGCTTGCTACTAGAATGAAGGACTTCTTTATTAACTGATTTTGTACATTATCTAGTACAACAAGGAAACAAAAAAGAATACATCATATTTTCCAAATACAGGTAAAATTTCATAACAGTTTTCGCTAGAAATAAAATTTAATATTTTTACAATTTTTGGCATAATGCAAATATAAGATATTTTGTGGGACAAAAATCAGAGGAGAAAAGGATGTATTTACATTATACTTGTGAATGTATCTAGAACTGGAGCTGTATCACTGAGTTGGGATATTGTTGTTTACCAATCAGTTTAGTAAAAATGGCAGTCAAGAAAACAGACATTTATGCAAAAGCCAAAGAAACTGAAATTCTAACAAACAAACTAACAGACAAAAAAAATCACAGCTGAATTAATAAATCTTGGGAATTGAAAGTAGACTAAAGGCAGAAATAAACAAAGGTATATTTCAGAAGTTGTATTTGAGGCTTCAAGATTAGCTTAATATGGATGAAAATCGAGATGCATTCTCTTCAAATATAGAGAAGCAAATTCCTTCACTTTATTTAAGACTCCAAATCTCTTGGGAGGTGCAAGACCAAGTTTTATGGAATAAAACCATCAAGTTTAAATGAGGAAGTGTTACATCTTCAAGAAATAAAGGGATGAATCACCTCCAGGATTGATGTTGGAAAACACATGTGAAACAGGGAGGTCATTGTAGTTCCCGAGGTGTTGAGGTGAGCAGCACAACATGTCAGTGAGCACAAATGACCAGTGTGTATTCATTTATTCATCTTAAATGGAGAACAGAATTGCCTCTAGGTCATAGTCTGCTCTTGAAAGGTGCAGAATAGGTTCACTGATCTGATCATCTATCCTCTGGCAAACGTTGCTGTCGTAGGGAGAATATTAGTAGGTAAAGGAAAGAGTTTCTACTCAATGAATGATTTAGGTAATTTCCTCTTATACAATAAATGAAGAATAGAATATATACATATATATACACATATATTTGACCTTCACTATAAATTTAATTTTTATTAAATTGTAGTATATATGGATGCTTTCCTGATCTTAGCTAGAAATATTTGCTCTTTATTACATTTTTGGGAGTGTGTGTGTGTGTGTGTGTGTGTGTGTGTATATATATATATAAAAAACATAAAATTCACCTTTGAGAATTGACAATGTAGAATTCTCATAGAGCAAAGGATCTCTCCAAAAATATATTTTATTTGACTTTTAGTTTCAGGGTTCTGGTTCAATATATATGCTGAGTTTTAACACATTTTTAGTGAATTTTGTTTTGCTTGAAGCTGTCAGTTGGAATTATATGTAGACAATTATTCATGCATTACATTTTACCTGTAGAGAGAAATGAATACTTTTTTAAAATAAGAATACCTCTAGTTGCAAACTGGAACAACTACAGAGCACTCTAATTTACAATTGGCACTTCATTAAATCTTTTCAAAATTACTTAGCATTTGTTGGATGAAACATTTGCTAGAAATCATTGCTAATGTAGCCCCTTAAATAACTTCAAAATGAACTGGTACGTTTCCATTAAGCAGTCTTAATGAACAATTTAAGAAGGAAAATACTCCAGCATTTTATATGGCTTTTTTCTCCTTCACATTTTCTTTATGTGGTTGATTATTTAAAAAAAAATACTAATTTTCACAACTAGGAAACTTGCTGATAATAGAATAATTTCTCAAGAAAATTCTGGTACCCTGAGATCTTACTAGCCACTTCTTGGGGAGAGCAGTCTTTGAAACATGGAATTTTCAGGGGTGCTTTCTGCAATGAGCTTTTCTTGCCCATTCCAGATCTCTTTAGTACTTTTTGGGGGGGGTGGGGGCTGGTGACTGCTCAAATATAGTGCAAATTTTTATTCCATTCACAATGCCCAGTCACCTAAAGAAAGGAGGAAAAATAATGAAATAAACCTTTTTGACCTTTTGTTTAAAAAAAAAAAACTTTTTTGAATACCTATTTTATTAACTTTTATATACCAATATAAAGCTGTTACCATAGATGTGTCCCCAAGACTAATTCCCCAGACTTTATATAGAACAAATGAAATTTCATTTACTTGATTTCATCTATTCGGTTTCTACGTAATCTAGTGTTATATGAGGAGCAGCAGAGCTCAATGACATTTTGGGTTTTGTTGCTTTTAAAATTGTGTTTGCAGCATGATGATCTTCCTAGTTATATAAAATAGAAGTACTCTGGAGCAAGAGTGGTGTTAGCAGCATCCTTCTTTGGGTTTAGCAACAGCGTGGCTAACCTTTAGCAGTTTTGCAGAGTTCTTGGGTGGAGGGGAGCCAGTTGGCATAAGGAATCCAGCAAATTTCCAGGGGAGGCCCAGCTCCCTTGCTTGCCTGGAGCAGAACTATGACACCCTTACTGAGAAGTGATGGAGATGGCTCTGTCCTATCACTGCAGAAGACGAAGGCAAAGAAGACCCTCAAGTAAACCAGCAATGACTTGAAAGAGACAAGACCAGTCACCAACTCTGAGACAAGTCGTTGCGCTGGTGTCCTCTGTCAAGGTAGGGGTGGCTGGGGACTGGGAAAGCATCGAGGGTTCAGTTATCTTTGTCTCTCTTATAGGTAAGACAAATTTTGGTCTCTCTCAAAATACATCCTTTTTTTTAATTCTTTTTTTTAAGGTGTTGGGAGTGATAATTCTCCAATGTTTTATTTTAAAAGGATCTGTATATCTAAAACTGCATTCAAATGGTTTTCTTTGAAAATAATTGACTTTATCATTAAGTTTAAATTCCACTATGTAGAAGACAAAATTCTGAGATTTTAAATACTAACTTATATTTCATGGAATTGTTTTTGTTGTATTCTTTGATTATCATTTCTACTATATGTGGAGAATGGTTCATTTATACATGCTGAGTTCAGTGAAAGCACACTGGTGAATTCTCCATTTAAGGAGTATTGGGGGAAGAACTTTCATTCTATTCTAATGAGAATAATAACGGCTCAAGTTCGAATGGGTCTGATGTGTAGAAATGAGACTCTGAAGTAATCAACTCTACAAGGAAGAAATTAAACTCACAATTATGTTTGTTTGGAAGCCTGATATTGTGGTTTAGATTCTGCAAAATAGAAACAACTAGTTTATTCAAATCAACCCAAACTTAATACTAGTTAATTATCAGATTTTTACAAATAAATTTTGTTTATATTTCATAATTTCTTTTAATTATACTTTTTTCAAGAGGTGCTGCTTTGTTTACAACCCTTGGTGGTCAGTGATAAATCAAAATCCAGACTGTATAAAGGTCTTTATTTCACATCAGGGAGTGAGAATTACTTAAATATATATATTCTTAGAAAACACACTAGGCAAATAAGGTACACACACGTTTAAAAACCTTAAACAAACATTTAATTTTATAACTGATGCATAGAAAGAAAAAATATGTGTTTGCTCCTTACCTTCTTAGGTTAGGAGAACTGTCTTCATAAAGAAGTCCTTGTCAGGCGTCTAAGCTTCAAAGGAAAGGCTGACTCTTTTCTTAGGAGTTAATGCAGCTGGCTACTTTAAGTTGAAGCCGATGCTCTTTTACTATTCCAAAAATTACAGGGCCCTTAAGAATTATGCTGATCTATTCTGCCTGTACTTTATAAATGGAATAACAACACCTAGATGACAGCACATCTGTTTATGGCATGGTTTACTGAATATTTTAATCCCACTGTTAAGACCTACTGTTCAGAAAAAAAGATTCCTTTCAAAATATTACTGCTCTTTGACAACGTACCTGGTCACCCAAGAGCTCTGATGAAGATGTTCTGTACAAGGAGATGAATGTTTTTATACCTGCTAACACAACATCCATTTTTGAAGCCCATGGATTAAGGAGTAATTTTGACTTTAAAGTCTAACTATTTACTAAATGCAGTTTGTAAAGCTATAGGTGCCAAAGATAGTGATTTCTCTGAGGGATCTAGGCAAAGTTCATTGAAAACCTTCTGGAAATGATTCTCCATTCCAGATGCCATTAAGAACATTTGTGATTCATGGGA
>CAUYRB010008626.1:0-22554 GCA_963574695.1 Propithecus perrieri | reverse complement strand
CAGAGTCTCACTCTGTTGCCCTGCTAGAGAGTGAGTGCAGTGGCGTCAGCCTAGCTCACAGCAACCTCAAACTCCTGGGCTCAAGTCATCTTTCTGCCTCAGCCTCCGAGTAGCTGGGATTACAGGCATGCGCCACCATGTCCGGCTAATTTTTTCTATATATTTTTAGTTGTCCGATTAATTTCTTTCTATTTTCAGTAGAGACAGGGTCTCGCTCTTGCTCAGGCTGGTTTCGAACTCCTGAGCTCAAACAATCCGCCTGCCTCGGCCTCCCAGAGTGCTAGGATTACAGGCGTGAGCCACCACGCCTGGCCTCATCAAATAATATTTTTAATAATTTCTTGTCTGACAATTCAATTAGGTTTGCTGCAAAAGTTGTTTAAAAATTAGGAAGGGATTTGTTACTTCATCATTACAATTTTTCATTTTCTCAATTCTTATGATGTATACAAAAAAGACATTACAAAGATTCATCATTTTCTCCCAATCATACTCTTCTTATTTATGGTAGGACACAGAAGAGAAAACTGAAAAATAATTTTATCTTATTACCCATTTTAAATGTACTTCTGAAAAAAACAAAACAAAAAACCACAAAGCTGAAGATTTTAGCTGATTTAGTTTAAGGAGAATGTCTACCATACTGGATAAATGGCAAAGTCAGTTGCTAACTCCAAACCAATCAGCCAAAGGAGATTGACTTTTTCTGAAAAATATGACTTAATTTTCCAATGCGAAAGTCAACCCATGTCCCCATCTCACTTCTGAATGCTAATTCTAAAACAGCAATAAATTGCAGAGGTTTACAGGAGCTCCTTGTTTGGATGGAATAAGGGACTGCCACCTTTAGTTAATTCCTCTTTTGTATTTAACCCAGGAATGATATTCTTTAATAATGAACAGAGAATGAAGAGGTAAGGTCATCTAATGAAAATTTTTATCATTTTGGGAATTCAGAACACTGTAATACAAGACAGTTTTTAACACGAGACATTACCTTTAACAGATATAGAGACCTGGAAAGAGTATTTTCCATTGTAGCCCTTCCATGTCTAGCTAACCCTCCCCACACCCTCTTGCACATGACCTTGGCCTCAAATTGTTACTCCTCACCTCCTTGATAAAATCCAAAATGATCAAACAATGGCTGCTAATACCCTAGAACAGTTCCTCCCTCTTCTGAGATCCAATCTTGACCAACTGCTCCGGAAGAGACAAACTCTAGGTGACTCCCTGTATCCCCCTTATACAAAGTTTCACCCTTTTTGCCCAAATTAGAATCCTTTTTTGGAAACCTTCATGCCCGGCATTTTCAAATAAAGGCTTATCTTTTGCTCTGATGGATTTTCTTCCACATAAGATATGGAAAGACAGGAAGCTGTACCTAATCCCTTAAATAATGGAGGCTTCAGTAACAACAGTAATTTAAATTTTTTCTTCTGGACACCTAGGAAGAATTTTCACCTTTTCCTTCAAAGAAATACACCATAAAAAACACTCAAGATATGTGAGAGTATGCCTTTCTTCATTAAAGTAGGGGAAGGGCAATAGTGAACAGCATGTGAGAAAAAATTAGGAGCATACTACATTATTTTGCTACCTTGATCACAGGAATTTTGTCACAAAGATCAATTTTAGGAAGTAAAACATGAAATTAAGAATTGGAAAACTGACTCCTTTAGAATTATTTGTACCCCCCAGTTTGAAGGGCACTGGTTTAATATGCCTAATGCACATCTACAAGGAAAGAAGTTACCAGGAGCAGTGTTCTGCTGAACAACAGAATCAGACCCATAAATACAGAAGCTATAGGAATTATCAAATAGCAAATACAAATAGATATAAAGTGTTTAAAGAAATAAGAGTGTCTGAAATATATTATCAGTAACAAGAAACTATCAGAAATAGGTATGCTGATTTGAAAACAAAAAGAGAACATCCAGAAATAAAAAATTAAAATAGAAACTGAATAAATGGGTTAAACAATAAGATACATGGAGGTGAAGACAAGCCTCAAGAAATTACACAGAATGGAGCACAGAGAGACAAAGAGATAAAAAAATATGAAAGAATTAAGAGACAAGGAAGTTAAAGTAGAGAAGTACAATGCATGTCTAGTTAAAATTTCAGGGGAGAACAGAGATAATAAAGGAGAAGCAATATTTGAACAGTTAACAGTATTTTCCAGAATTGATGAAAGATAACCATGTACAGATTCAGAAGCCAAAGTCCTAAACAAGTACACAGAAAGAAATCAAGGCCTAGAAAATTAGACTGTAAATCATAAAAAAAAAGAGATTGATAAGTTGGCTATATATTAAAATTAGCAACTCTGAACATCAAAGGACTTCACAAATAGAGTGAAAAATCAAACTGTGAACTGAGAGAAGACATTTGTAACACATATAACAAAGGATTAGTGTCTACATTATTCAGACAAGACAAACGGCAGCAGAAAAATGGGCAAAAGCAATAAAATAAATAAGCATTTCAAAAGGCAATCACAAATGGTTAATTAACATATGAAAAGACGCTCAACCTTATTAAGACTTAGAGAATTGCAAATTTTGTTCCAATGTGACACCATTTCACACTCACTAGATTGGCAAAAATTAAAACGTCTAATAACATCAAATGTGGTGGGTATATTAGTGTTCATTTTATTATTCCTTAAACTCTATTTGCACATATATATGTTCTTTTGTATGCATGTTTTATAACAAAAAATTTAAGGGACACTTCAATTTATCGATAAAAATATTTCTTCATAACCATGCTGAGAGCAGATTCAGTGAAATAATGGGCATGAAGACCAGACTGCAACGGGCCAAAAAGGCCCTCTACAAGATAAGGATGTAAAGCCAACTACAGACCATTATTTCAACCTTACTTATGAGTTGGGAAGACAGGACTGCAACTTTAGGGGAATGTCATGGTGAGAGTTTCTTTCTTTTTCTTTTTTTTTTAAATAAAGTAAAATGGATCAGGTTTAGAAAGAAACAGCAAGAAGGAGAGGATAATGACACAGGAAATAAAAGGTCCTTGGGCTGTCAAAAAGATACATAATACACAGGCCACGAATAGGGATTCATTTTAGGCAGGAAAAAGGTTCTTATTTCATTGTTAACCACATTACCTCTTTGTCCTTATCACATCACTTTCTGCTCTACCCATTTCAGTCACAATGGCCACCTCGCTCCTCCTACCAAGCCTCTGCCTCAGGACTTTTATACTCTTTAGTCCCTCTGTGGAGAATCCTCTTTCCCAGATGATGTAAGACCTGCCTTTCAGTCCTTTCCTTGCTCAAATGTCAGCTCAGTGAAGTGCTCCCTGACCACTTTGAAACAGAAATCCCCTCTGCACTCTCTGCCACCACTACTCCTGGTACTCCCTTATTCCCTTTCCTCACCTTATTTTTCTTTATAATCTTCTAAAATTCAGTATAATAGATTTGTTTTATTGTTTAATGTCCCTACCCCCATTGTATGTAAGCTCCATGAATGCAGGAACTGCAGCCACAGTGCCTACTAACGCCCAGTACAAGGTCAAAGCTCATTACACACACAATGAATGAATGATTAATGGACCCTGCTTGAGGAACCTGAAGAACAAGTATAATGGAAATAATGCAGTAAGATTTGAACAAAATGAGCTCAAGCACAGAGAATAATTTATTTATTGCCTACAGAAGAGGTAACATTTGAGTTAGATCTTGAATCATGAGGAACTTGCCAAGTGCAAAAAAAAAAAAAACCAAAAAACCAAAACACAAACAAAAAAAACAACAAAGAGTGGATATCCCAACAGAGTGAAGAACATGGAGGTTTGAAACGGCCTTGCATATTTAAGAAATGGGGTATATTTGGAGTGTAGCAGGATGACAGTGGACCAGATTTTAGCCAACCTTATAATGTCCACAACAGAGGACACAATTTACTGAGCTGTGCAACTCTGAAAATCCTTCTCAGAAGATTTACAATTATTCAGTCACCTGTTTTATTTGCAGTAGAGTACAGAATACAAAATAAAGTTTAAATTAAATTACTGAACTATATAACCTTTACTATATAACCTTACTATATAACTATATAACCTTTAATCATTATAAGGGAAAAAGTCTGAACAAACTTAACCATTGTTTCTCATCAACTGCAGATTACATGTATCACAATCAAAGTGGGACTATTGCTGTCAAAGGTCTCAAACACAGGTATTATTCAAAGAAGTCAAGATTAAAAATTCTCAATGGTACGAGAGACCAGTGTTGATGCACAAAGGGAATGATCAAATTCAACTGCTTGTTTAGTAGCAGATACTTTCCATTTAATCACTTATGAATTTTTGAATGGGCTTGCATGCTGTCATAATTACCCTTCACTTATTATTAGGTTTTCACCTAGCTTATCTTCCTTTTATCCACATTACTACTATCTTTGGGGCACTCATTTCCTTTCCAAACCCAACTCGATTACTCCACTATCTAGGTTATTGTCAGGATTCCTAGAGGAGACAGAAGACTCGTGTGTACACACAGAGAGAACGTCAGGGAAGTGTGTTCCAGAGTTCATGGGCCCATGTAATCAGTTCTGGAGCATTTAAGTGCAAGACGAGCGAAGTGGTGGACACCATGGTGCTTCGGGATTTTTGCCTTTCTGGGCCAGCAAGAAGCTCGGGCTCCCACAGGAGGGCGAGGACCCAGGGAGTTCCCAGGGCAGGCAAGAGGTCAAGGCTCAGGTCTAAAGCCAGTGGGGCGGGGCATGCCCCAAGAACCCAGCAGCAGAGCTTGGCCCCCAGAGTGTTAAGTGGGAAAGGAGGAGCGCGGCGACTCGGAAAGACTCACAGTAATAAGCCACCACAGGGTCCCGCTTGTCATGCTCCTGAGCCGTCCTCAGATGATGCTGTATACTCTTAAACTGTGGGGGAAGCGGGGGCAGCGGAGCAAGCGCGGCCATCTCTACCCCAGGAAACACCACTTCCTACTCGCGAGCTGCCAGCACTTCCGCTTCCGTCTGGACGGTCGCGCGCACGAGCGCTCAGGGCAAATCCCATCCACTTCTTCGTTGCTCGGCGACAAGTCAACTACGGAGACCCGATACGGACAATTTCAATGTGCTTCCTCGTAACAGTAAGAGCCCAGGGAAGGTTGAGCGTTTTGGCTGTTATGCCGCATATGGCACCAGCGCTCTCTGCTGGCAGGAGGAAGAAGAGTTTTTGTTTGGTTGGTTTGTGGCAAAAGAAGGATCAACACTGTGCACTTATATTATAGTAGTAACATTCATCGGGTGTCAGGAGGTGTGGGAGGAGGAGGGAATGGGTATATTCACACCTGATGGGTGTGGTGCACACCGTCTGGGGGATGGACATGCTTGAAGCTCTGACTCAGACGGGGCAAAGGCAATATATGTAACCTAAACATTTGTACTCCCGTAATATGCTGAAATAAAAACAAATAAAAATCTTAGCAATGGAGAAAATGTGCTTAAAAATAATAGTAATAAATAAATTAATTAAAAATTTTAAAAAGGAATGTATTCTTCAAAAGCCCATCTACACTGTAATCTATAACCTCTCTGTTTTCTTAAGCATTAGTCTAGAGGTGATAGCATTGTGTCTTAAGATTCACCTCTTTGGTTTCCAAGTAAAACCTCTTTTCCTGTGTGATCTTGGATCTCTTGACTATTATAAAATGCATGGCTCCAGAACACTTTGAAAAGACCATTTTTCTCATTGCAATGTATACATTTACTATAATTACAATGGTATTATATATTGCTGAGTTTTTCAGATCATATTTAGAAGCTTATGCTTTCCATTTAGGCAATGATCAAAGGATTGATTAACTGCTGTCATGCCACAGTTTTTTATCAATCGTTTTTATTTAGTTTCATCTTATGGAGTACTGCAATTTCAAACATAAATTTCTGTTATTTATACTTACCTCAATGTGTCTGAAATTTATGTCTACTATAAAATATAGTACTAAGTTCTATGACAGTGATTCTTGAATAAACATTTCACTCTATTTTAATTTTGTCAAACCAAATTCAACAGCATATCAAAAGGATCATATACCAATGGGATTTATCCCTTGAATGTAAAGATTGTTTAATATATGAAAATCAGTTGATGTAATATACCACATTAGCAGAATGAAAGATAAAAACCACATGATCGCCTCAATAGATGGACAAAAAGCATTTGACAAAATTCAATATCCATTCTTGATAAAAATTTGCAACAAATTAAGTATAGAAGGAACTGACCTTAACACAATAAAAGCCCACAAAAAAGTCCATGAGTAACATCATAATCAATGGAGAAAAACTAAGTTTTTCCTCTAAAATCCAGTACAAAGTAATCATGGCCACTTTTGCCACTTCTATTTAACATAGTACTGGAAGTTCTAACCAGAACAATTGGACAAAAAAGAGGAAGAAGGAGGAGGAGGAGGAAGAGAAGGAAGGAAAGAAAGAACAAACGAAAAAAAGTGATTATCCAAATCAAAAAGGAGGAAGTAAAATTATCTCTCTTTGCAGATAACACGATTATAGAAGTAGGAAACACTAAAGACTCAATGAAAAAACTGATAGAACTAACAAATTCAGTAAAGTTGTAGGACACAAAATTAACATACAAAAATTAGTGGCATTTCTATATGCAAACAACAAACCATCTGAAAAGGGAATTAATAAAATAATCTCATTTACAATAACGATAAAAGAATAAAATACTTCAGAATAAACTGAACCAAAAAGGTGAAAGATATATACAATGAAAATCATAAAACATTGATGAAGGAAATTAAAGAAGAAATAGATAAATAGAAAAATACCCATGTTCATGCATTGGAATAATTAATATTGTTAAATATTAATATTAAATATGTCCACACTACCTAAACTGATCTACAGATTCAATTCAATCTCTATCAAAATCCCAGTGGTATTTTGTACAGAAGTAGAAAAACAATCCTACAATCCATATGAAACTACAAAAGACCCTAAATATCCAAAGCAATCTTGAGCACAAAAAGTTGGAGGCATCATGCTTCCCGATTTCAAAATGTATTACAAAGCTACAGTACTCAAAAGAGTATGATATTGGCATAAAAACAAACATTTAAACCAATGGAACAGAGTAGAAATCCCCAAAATAAATCCATAAATCTATGGTCAATTGATTTTCAACCAGAATGTCAAGAGAACACAATGGGGAAATGATAGTCTCTTCAATGAATGGTGCTGGGAAAACTGGATATCCACACACAGAAGAATGAAGTTGGGGCCTTATCTCACATCATATGCAAAAATTAACTCAAAATGAATGAAACACTTAAATGTAAGACCTGAAACTACATAAAACTGCTAGAAGAAAACTACTAGAAGGAACACAAGGAAAAAGCTTCTCAACACTGGTTTGAGCATGAACTTTTGGATAAGACACTAAAAGCCAGGCAACAAAAGCAAAAACAGTAAGTGATATTGCATCAAACTAAAAAGCTTCTGCACAGCAAAGGAAACCATCAACAGAGTGAAAAAACAACCTATAGATTGGGAAAACATGTTTTCAGACTCTGTATCTGATAATGGGTTAATATCAAAAATATATAAAGAACTCATCCACCTCAATAGCAAAAAATAATAATAGTTGTTGTAACCTGATTAAAAAATGGGCAAAGAACCTAAATAGACATTTGTCAAAAGAAGACAGACAAATGGCCAAAAGTATATGAAAAAGTGCTCAACATCACTAATTATCAGAGAAATGCAAATCAAAACCATAATGAGATATCAACTCACACCTGTTAGAATGGCTTACCAAAAAAAGCAAAAAATGAGTGTTAGGAAGAATAGGGAGAAAAGGGAACCCTGTACACTGCTGGTGGGAATATAAATTAGTACAGCCATTATGAAAAACAGTACAGAGATTTCACAAAAAATTAAAAATAGAACTGTATTGATAATTCAGAAATCCCATTTCTGGATCTGTACCCAAAGAGAAAAAAATTATTATTTCATAGAGCTATCTGCATCCCCGTGTTCACTTTAACATTAGTCAAGAATAGCCAAGATACGAAAACAACCCAAATAATGTCCATCCACGGGTGAATGTATGAAGAAATTGTGGGATAAACATGCACACACACACACACACACACACACACACACACACACAGTGGAGTATTGTTAAGCCTTTAAAAAGAACAAAATCCTGCCATTTGCAACAACATAAATGAAACTGGAGGACATTATGTTAAGTGAAATAAGCCAGATACAGAAAGACAAATACTACATTATCTCATTATATTTGGAATCTAAAATAGTCAAACTCATGGAAGCAGAGAGTAGAATGGTGGTTGCCAGGGGCTAAGGAGGGGGAAAAATGGGGAGATGTTGGTTAAAGGCTACAAAGTTTCAGTTATGCAAGATGAATTAACTTCTGGAGATCTAATTTGCAGCAATGTGATTATAGTTAACAATATTGTATCCTTCAAATGTACTAAGAGGGGATATCTTACGTGTTTTCATTGCATGGACACACACACACAGACACATCGAGGTAATTATGGGAGGTGATGGATATGGTAAATATGGGAGGTGATGTGGTAATGGATCACCACAGCTTCATTGTGGTGATTATTTCACAATATATATGAATGTCAAAACACCAAGTTGTACACCTTAATTACATACAATGAGTTGTCAACTATACCTCAGTAAATCTGAAAATAAAAAAGAAAGTTACATTCATTGTTTTAGAGCTATGCTTTTCTATGTGTTTGTGCTTATTCACCCATTTTTTTCATGCATTCAATAAATATTGAACGCCTACAGTGCAAGCTGCTGCACAAGGTGTTGGGAATATCTGAGAACAATGTAGTCCCTGCCTTCATGGAACTTACATAAGAGCATGTGTCCTTGTATATGTATGTACACATGTATACATGTGTATGGTTGAGATGTATGCTGCTGAGAATTTGGTTAAAATAAGGCAAGACTTATATTTAATCCGTCTGAGTAGGTCACAAACTATCTTGGCTTATTTTATATCTAGCAAACAAGAGGAAATGATCGCTATATAAGTTTCCTCTCTAACATTCTTCGATTCTCAGTATTTTGCATTGTCAGAGTAATTTATCCTCCTCCTGGTGAGATAACCAATGACTGTAGAATGGGGTGGAATAGAGGTCAATTTAGGTACTCACAATAGTATGTTTCACAGAAGGACAGCTGAGATAAGGCAATCTGGATAGCTGCCTAGATTCATAAATCACAGCCCTTAACCAATTCACATCACTGAAATCTCCGATCTGCCAAAACTGGGTTTGTCTTTCTGCATGAATAATTTATATTTTCTGGAATGGAATGGGGGATGGCTTAGTAGAAAGGGTCAATAGCCAATGATGTTATTTTGGGAAAATATTTAACCTTTTAGGGGATATGTTTCCATTTCTCCAAAAAGAAGGGATTGGATTCTGTGGTCTGTAAGTAATTTCACAATTCTATAGTTTTATGATTTCAAGTCTTAAAACCACACTTAGTGTTATGGTACTAGCTCTGAGATTTATTGTCAGTAATTTGGATGGTGCCAGCAAATGCTTGACCTAATGGTTAACTTAAAGGCCTTGTTTTCCTTCTTTTTCAATGAATTCATATTAAAAATATTCTTAACGTCCATGATTTCTAGTTGCATAACACATATAACTATGTTTTTTGATATTCCATCCACGCATCCATGCTCCATAGGAGAACACTGCCTGTAAATCCAGAAGACTTGAGTTTATGTGTATTTTTCTACTTTTACTGGCAATGATTTAAGCACACTATGTTTACTCTGCTATATTCAGTTTTTCCATTTGTAAAATGGGCAAAATTATTCTTACCTAATACGGATGCTGTGATTAAATGAGAGAGCACGTGAGATAATATCTTGTGCAGTGCCTGAAACATACTGGTTTCACTCTTACTATGGAGACTAGACTCATTTTGTCAAGCTTGGGAGAAAGTGTACCAAATAGGTAAAAACTTTGGTTCTTGAATCAGCAAACATGGATTTGAATCATAGCTTGTAATGAAAAAGCCTTGGAAAAAGTACCTACCAACTCTAAGCCTCAGTTTCCTCACCTGCTTGGAATTTCTACAGCTGTCTGTATATGTGTACATGTTTGAAACAAATTTCGGAAAAAACAATCATTTCTTCAAATGAAGATTTCTTCAAATCGTGATTTCTTTAAATATTTTTTCTGTCTCCTTTCTCTCCTCTTGTGGGATTCCAATCACATATATGTTAGACTGCTTGATACAGTTTCAAAGGTAACTGCTCCCCTCTATGTTTTAATCTTTTTCTCATTATGTTTCATTGTAAATAGTCGCTATGTTAATTTCACAGATCTTTTCTTCTATAGGATCTCATCTGAAGTTAATCCTCTTCAGGGCTTTTTTTTTTTTCTTTTCCTGATGTGGTATTTTATCTCTAGGAAGGTGGTCAGTGAACTATGGCTCATGGGTCTTCCACCTTTTTTTGTGAAATAAGGTTTTGTTGTAGCATAGCCATTTCCATTCATTTATCTATTATCTATGGTTGCTTTTTACAAGGTCAGAGTTGAAGAGTTTATTGCTAAAAAATACTAACAATCACTTGAGCTTTCAGCAAGTTGTAATCTTTTTGCTGGTAGAGGATCTCCCATAGATGTTGATGGCTGCTGACTGATAAGGATGGTGGTTGCTGAAGGCTGGGGTGGCTGTGGCAACTGGCTTTGGCAATTTCTTAAAATAAGACAAAAATGAAGTTTTCCACATCGATTGACCCTTCCTTTTGCAAAAGATCTCTCTGTAGCATGTGATGCTGTTTGACAGCATTTTACTCACAGTAGAACATCCTTGAAAATTGAAGTCAATCATCTCAAACCCTGCCACTGTTTTATCCACTACATTTATGTAGGATTCTAATTACTTTGTTGTCATTTCAACAGTGTGCACAGCATCTTCACCAGAAGTAGATTCCATCTCAAGAAACCACTTTCTTTGCTTATCCATAAGAAGCAACTTCTGGTTCATTCAAGTTTAATCTTGAGATTGTAGCAATTCAGTCACACGATCAGGCTTCACTTCTAATTCAAGTTCTCTGTTACCACCACATCTGTAATTACTGCCTCCAATGATGTCTCGAACACTTCAAAGTTGTCCATGAGAGTTGGAATCAACTTTTTCAGACTCCTGTTAATGTCGATATTTTGATCTCCTCCCATGAATCATGAACGTTATTAATAGCATCTAGAATGGCGTATCTTTTCAGAAGGTTTTTAATTTACTTTGGCCAGATTTATCAGAAGAATCACTGTCTATGGCAGATATAGTCTTATGAAATGTATTTCTTAAATAATAAGACTTGAAAGTCATAGTTACTTCTCGATCCACGGCCTGCAGAATGGATGTTGTGTTAGCAGGCATGCGGACAACATTAATCTCCTTGTACATCTCCATCAGAGCTCTTGTGTGACCAGGTGCATTGTCAATGAGTGGTAATATTTTGACGAGAATCTTCTTTTATGAGCAACAGGTCTCAACAGTGGGCTTAAAATATTCAGTAAACCATGCTAGAAATAGATGTGCTGTCATCCAAGCTTTATTCCATTTGTAGAGAACAGGCAGAGTAGACTTAGCATCATTCTTTCAGGCCCTAGAATTTTCAGAATGATAAATGAGCATTGGCTTCAACTTAAAGTTACCAGTTGCCTTAGCCCCTATAAGAGAGTCAGCCTTTCCTTTGAAGCTTTGAAGCCAGGCATTCATTTCTCCTCTCTAGTTATGAAAGTCCTTGAGAGCATCTTCTTCCAATCCAGTATAAGGCTGTTTCATCTACTTTGAAAATCTATTCTGTAGTGTAATCACTTTCATCAATATCTTAATTACATCTTCTGGATGACTTGCTGCAGCGTCTCCATCAGCACTTGCTGCTTCACTTTGCACTTCTGTGTTATGAGATGGCTTTTTTCCTTAAACCTCATGAACCAACCTCTGCTAGTTTCCAACTTTCCTTCTGCAGCTTCCTCACCTTTCTCAGACTTCACAGAGTTGATGAGAGTTAGGGACTTGTTCTGGATTAGGCTTTGGCTTTTTTGGCTTAAGGGAATGTTGTGACTGGTTCGATCTTCTATTTAGATCACTAAAACTTTCTCCACATTAGCAATAAGGCTGTTTTGCTTTCTTATTGTTTGTTTGTTCACTGGAGTAGCAATTTTAATTTCCTTCAAGAACCTTTCCTTTGTATTTACAACTTGGCTACCTGTTTGGCACAAGAAGTTTAGTTTTTGGCTTATCTCAGCTTTTGAAATACCTTCCTCACTAAGCTTAATTATTTTTAGCTTTTGACTTAAAGTGAGAGGTATGTGACTCTTACTTTCACTTGAGCACTAGAGGCCATTACCACTAATTGGTCTAATTTCACTATTGTTGTGTCTCAGGGAATAGGGAGGCCTGAGGAGAGGGACAGAGAGGGAAGAATGACAAGTTGGTGGAGCATTCAGAACACATACACCATTTATCAATTAAGTTTGCCATCTTATATCGGCACTGTTCAAAGTGTCCCCCAACAATAATAATAGTAACATCAAAGATCACTGATCATAGATCACCATAACATACAATAATAATGACACCATTTAAAATATTTTGAGAATTACCAAAATGGGACACAGAGACATGAAGTGAGCACATGATGTTGGAAAACTCGTGCCAATAGTCTTGTTGGATGCAGGGTTGCCACAAACCTTCAATTTGTAAAAAATCCAGTATCTACAAAGCATGATAAAGAGAAGCACAATAAAATGAGTATGCCTGTGCCTGGTAGTTTTTGGCTGTACGTCTAACATTGTAAATTGTATTTTGTTGGTTGATGGATTTTATTGTTTTCCTTTACATAGTGTTAGAATTTCTTATGGCATGTGGTTAGGTTACAGAAATCAGTTGAATGCATTTGAGGCTTGATTTAAGCATTGGTAAGGTGGGTTTAGACTAGCTTGTAGTATAGGGAAAATTTAGGCTCACAACCAAAGTAATAGATTTCTGAGTATTCTACAAGATACACCTGGCATTAAAAGGTCTTACCCACTCTGCTATGGAGACAAAAACTGCTTTCAGCCCTGTTTGTACATCACATCTTTATAGGTGGCTCTTTCTCTGGCCTTGGGTAGTTTCTTCTCATGCACGAGCAAATCAATACTCAGTCAAAGCCTTAAGTAGACCCCCCTGCAGATCTCTGGAGTTCTCTATGCTTAGCTCCCACCTCTATAGTATTATACTCTTCAGAAAAATTCTAGCCATCTTTACGTCCTCTGGCACTGACCTCTCGTTCCTTAGTTCAGTGAGATCACTGAGCTCTGTTACGGTTTCATTTTCCTGAAAGGTGGCCTGAAAAGTGCTTCTGGAGTAAGCCGATCCAATCAGGGCTCACTCAGTCTGTTTCCCTTTTCTCAGCGATTACCGTTCTGTGCTGCTTGTTTCTCAATGGCTGTCTCATCTTTTATATTGATGGTTACAGTTTTTTTGTCCAGTTTTCTAGTTGTTTAAAGCAGAATAGAACATCCAATCCCCATTACTCCATTTCTACCAGAACACAAAAATCTTTTAAATTGGTTTTATGATTCTCACTAATGTTCTGAAGAGTTAAGATCATTGGATATGTGACTTTTGAATAAATATAATGTCAATTTTGCAATATAGTAGTTATAACTTTATACTTAAAATTAAGAAGTCAATAGAGTTCCATGAAAGTGTCAAGTAATATATGGTCAGTAATAAACCAGTCTATGTAGGTTGTTTAGTAAAGCTCTTAAAATGAAACATTATGCCCCTTCGTTTCAAGTTCTACAATTTATTGGTTGAGTGATATTCAATACATTTTCTGCTTTTTTATGAGTTTCAATTTCCCATTGTAACAGAAAAATAGTAATTCTTACCTCATAGGGTTGCTATCAGGATTAAATGGGATAGTTTGTAGAAAGTATTTAGCATAGTACCTGTACTGTAAATACCAAATTAACATAAAATATTATTATATTATTGTTGTTCCTATAATTGTTATTGAGAAGTTGGTCATTTGTTATGCTGAAGATGACTCTGTAAACCTTTATGTGCCTGCTATACCAAGAGTCCTTGGCAATCCTTTGTGCTGTATGTTTTGGGTGAAAACAAACCAATTTGCTTGGCCATAACTGTCTAGACCAGCTCTTAGGGCACCAGCCATTGACAGCCATGAATAGGCTTGAAACAACAAGCCAAACTTAATAAGGTGGTCCTATTTAGATGAGGGCAACCTGACCCAGTTAGATCTCCCTTCTTGGCATGGTGAATGCTATGGCCCTTCACTATCACCATGTACCATCTCTCTGCTGCTGGTAATACTGGCTGCTAAGAGGACACAACTACATCCTTCACTGAGCTTAGCCCTCCACTGTAGGAAATGTCTCACCCAGCTCATGTTCCTTCCTGGAGGGTGACATGTGGCCAATGACTGGCTGATGCAGAGCTGAAAGACCTATTCACATCAGAACCACACTTAAGACCCATCACTGTTCCAGGGCATCCCTTGGGATTGACCAAGACTTCAGTTGCAACCACAGTACAGGTGTTTCTTCCTCTGCTTAGTCCTACCTTCCTCATTTCCTTATGGTGGCAACTCCTGAGAGTACTCTTCAATAAACCTTTTGCACTCATCTTGTCATCTCTGTATCTGTTCCTATGGACCCCAATCTGAGACACTTGGGGAGCCCAAATGCAAGACATATGCAAATGAGAGGATGTTGTATTCTGAATGCAGACAATCCTCTGCTCTGGCTCACCCTGAGACTTGGCAAAGGCAGATGAGAAGTACTTAGATCAAGAGTTGTTGTACAACTGCTAGGATGATTTCTATGTTCTCCCTTCCCTGTGTTTCTTAGCCTCAACCTTCTGTCACCTTATTGAGTCTAGAAGTGTTTTATATTTTTAAACCAAAAAACTTTTATAACACACATGTTCCTTAATACATTTCATGCCTACTAAGCAAGAGCTTAAGTAGGAAAAAAGGATATGGAGAAAGTGTAGAAAGGGAGGCAATAGTTAGACCAACTAGCACGATCCTTTCTGAAATCCAAAAAATGATAGCTGTCGGCAGCAGAGGTGTTTGTTCTTCATGTGTGCCAGAACATGGAATATTTCCAGTCTTTCAGATTCACATCAACTTCCCCAAAGCTTCTATGCCTCCTGTCACCTTTTGAATAGTCCATATGTTCCAAAAGATATTTGAAAATGGACATTTCTCTAGTAAGTGATTCCTAGCTAAACCTGAAGGGGTATATGAGTAATTCTTCAATTAACAGGTTCTTCCATTTTGAGACAATCTGCACCATATAAACCTGACTTCGGGGGCTCTTATCTGAAGTAATAAAAAACTACCATTAGCAAACGAAGAACTTAGGCATTAGGATTGGCTATGTGTACATGATTAATATTTTTAGGAATGACATAGTGATGACTACAAATATAGGTGTGTTAGAACTGAAGTGTTGGTATATACCATTCAACATGCTCAGGTTTTTATGCTATTTCAAATCATTTCAATTACCAAAGGAGTTAATGAAAGTATGGCACCAGGACTGGACCCTTTAGATTTATTGGTAGGAAGATTATACTCATCTTTCTGAAAATACTGATTTTTAAATTTGTGGATGCCTGGTTTCCTTGTCTTTTATTTTTTTCTGTAAACCAAATATCTGTAGAGCCATATGCATGTGATAGTGCATGGTTTTTGTGAAATTATTCAAAACAGAGTCAAACTCAGAAAGCCCATGGTTAATACTAATTATTTGTCAGTACTTATTCCTGACTTCATGACAATTTTCATCAATGTAAGTTTTATAAGTCATCAATTTGTTGTTGTTTTTCAATGTTGGACATAATGAGAAATTGTAAATGATTTTGTTGCACGCTTTAGTGTGGAGAAAATTAATGATTGCTTTACATTTAGCAAAAAAGTATACCCTAACTGCTTAATTTCAGTATATACTGGATCATATTTTATATTATTGAAACATGTAGCATTCCTTTAATTTATGAAATGCTTGTAGAATTGAACTTTAGTGCATATAATCAGTCTTATGTGCATAAACTCCAGATTAATTAATTAAAACCTCATGCTAAATTGCAGGGCTATCATTAGAACTTCCGTTCCTTATTCCCTTTGTGATATGTTACCAGGGAAAATTCACTGCTTTGAATAATAATGAGCTGGAGACAAATTTAGCTTTTGAAAGCTGATTAATGTCTTTCCCTGTTGTGAACACTTAATTTGTGAAACACCTTTGCTCCCTTTTATAAGGAAAATTCAATGTCCATCTTTCTGTGAATTCCTACTTAGGAAGTGTTGTGATGTACTCATTTATATTTAAACTGTTGATATAGATCTTGGGATGCAGATGTACTGGAGCTGGTAAAATATGAAACCATATGTGAGAAGATTATATTAATATGTTACTGACTATAATTATTTGGATTTTATGAGTCATATGACCTAAAACCATTAAAACCATCACACATTCTCTTACAGTTTCAGAAGCAGTGATTTTTTTCCAGCTTTATGTTAGGGGTATATACTTTTCAAGGTGTGGTGAAAGGTTCTATAAATGTCTTGGTGAGCTTTGGTGACCTTATCATTGCAAGCATTATTGTACCACAAATGAATGGAAGCCAGTCCCAGTATTTATGTTATTGGGATTGGGATACAAACAATTTAAGACATAAGTTTATGGGCTATAAGTTTCTAATAATAGTTTTTATCTATAAAATGAATACAGGATTTATTAACTTATTTTCAGTGAGGTGGTAGTTTTCTAATGATATTAATCATAGTGATGCTAGTATTAACAGAAGTTAAGAATTGGTTAAAAGCAATTATGTTAATGAGAATGTTAATAATTATTGCTTATTTGGCTGATGGACAAAATTTACAGTAATAATGAGCTGAAAGACGTTTTATGCCGATAGATCTGTTGGAAAAACATGTAACACTGAATTCTTAATGGAAACACGAATAGGAAATAGAAAAGAATATGTGTAGATAATAACTGGCTAAAAATTGCTTACCAATTGTCAATTGATACAAAGAGATATTGACAAAAAGCAAAACTCTGCTGGAATGAATTCCCTGAAGTTGCTAGAACAATTTGGAATTGAAAGGTATCACAGATATGATATACAGAACTTCCCTTAATTCATAGCATGTCAGAACTCAAAAGCATCAAAACATCTTGTAGGATTTTAAGACTGTTATTTAGTGGATGTAGAGTCCTAGTAATTTATCCTTGATTCTTTCCTAAAAGACTCTGAAAATAGAATTTCTGGAAGGTCTTTGTGTCCAGACAAGATTTTTTTTTTTTTTTTTTGAGCCTGGGCTAGATTGCCATGGCATCAGCCTAGCTCACAGCAACCTCAAACTTCTGGGCTCAAACAATCCTTCTGCCTCAGCCTCCCGAGTAGCTGGGACTACAGGCACATGCCACCGTGCCTGGCTAATTTTTCTATTTTTAGTTGTTTGGCTAATTTCTTTCCATTTATAGTAGAGACGGGGTCTCGCTCTTGCTCAGGCTGGTCTCGAACTCCTGAGCTCAAGCAATCCTCCAGCCTTGGACTCCCAGAGTGCTAGGGTTACAGGCGTGAGCCACCACACCCGGCCCAGGTAAGATTTTAATACCTCTACATACCTCCTCAGAGCCAAATATTCTATAAACAGCTTTCTATAATAACTATAGGCTGGAGAAGTATTTTCGTGTAGGTGTGGGTGTATGTGTTTGGATAGCTGTATCTTTTTGTGAGACTAAGAAGGTGAAGAGAGCAATGGGTATCAAAGTTCTTTCTCTGATTTAACACTATTAAAATCACAATTTAAGGTTATTAGATAATTTTTCACAGCCATTATCTATCTCTATGTCAAATTTCAAAAGATTTTAGTGTTTAAATTTGATGACCACATGGACAAATATTAGATCTAAGAACTGAAAACTAATGTTCACAGGAAGAAAGAATAATAAATGCATTTCTAGAGATAGGTTACCCATTTTCTCCATTTTTACTACTTCTATACTAGCATACTTCAGGTCTGGTCTTAATAATTTCTCATTTATCTTGTTATTCTTGTCATATTACCTACTCAGAAATATCTACACCTAATGCCAGAGTAATCATCTTATGTATGGCTTTGTGGTTTCCCTCCTAAATCCCCATGGCTCCTCCCAGCTTAATGACCATACACTACACAATTTAATTTATCATTCTGAGTATTCCTTCTACAAGTTGGCTTTTTCAGTCTGATCTGCTATCTTGCTAGAAAATCTATGCTTCAGCTACTCCTATCTCCTATAATTCAAATCTGCCTTATTTTTTTTTCTGCATATGGATCCTTTGTGTGTTCTAAAAATGTCCTACCTTGCATTCCCACTATATTCTCCATGTTCCTCATTAAAATCCTATTCATTTTTCAGGCTAAATTTAATTCCTCATCTCTATGGTCTCATCCTTGATCAACTGAGCTAAAAGCAAACTTTACTCTTTAAAATTTTAGAATATTTGGCAACTTATATGCTCATACGAAGCTGCTTGACACTTTTGTATAAATTAGAAAAAAAACCACTCCATTTGAGCAGGAAGCCCCAAAGGCACACAGGTTGGTGAGTAAACTACAACTCTGAGTGAATTAGAAAAAAAGTCCCTCTTAATCTTTGTAAATATAGCTCCTTGCCAGTATGCATAGTTTAGGGAATGGAGATTTGCTAAATTTTGGTTTTCTTTTCTGTCACTGCCTAGCTGGATTACCTTGAATATGCTATTTTACTGCTCTAGATTTAGTTTTGTCACCTGTAAAATGGGAATAATAATATGGAGTTCACAGTGTTGCTATGAATATGACAAGAGATAATGAAGGTAAATTTCTGGCTTGGTATCTGATGCATAAACTCTAATCATTAAATTCCACTGACCGTTACAACAATCAGGTGTTACGTTACCATCCTTACTCTCAAGGCTAGTCTCTTTTTCTCCCTGAATTCAAGTTTCTGGTGTATCAGTTAAACATATTTGTAGACACAAATGCATTTTCATTTATATTTGACTGAAATGTTGACTGATGATCATTATCAAGTCCATACTTCTTAAATAAATATTGACAGGACTACATTTCTTGAACTCTGACGTTATTTTCTTCTGCTGTTGACATCCGCTAGACACATACAGACATATGAACCCGGAGAGATAAAATAAACATGAGGAAGGTAGTAGTCTTATTAATACCCTGACCTTGATTTAAAATTATGATAGATTTTGAGAAAGAGACTTGTTACCATGATACATCATTTCCATTCAATTAATGAGAATAATTTCCATTTTGTGAAAGATAATTTGTGAAAAAATGTCAGATTACTTGCCACAAAAATGTTGAAACCACCTAGTTATCTAAAAAAAAAAAAAAAGAATATAAAAAAAGTGAGAGAGATGATTCTCTGCACAATACCAAAGAAAAAGACCTTAGCCTTGACCCCTGGATACTGCCTTCAAGGAGACAACGTAATTTATTTTTCCAACCTAGACTCATTCAAATTCTTGTCTTCTCTGGCAATATTGCTGCAGGTTATATTCAGCGGACCAAATTCATATCAGTCTTTTAACCTCTCCAGAACACTTTGCAACTGCATGCATAGGCTTTGAGTGGCTCTTTCCCTATTTCATAATTGGGCTGCTCATGTGGAGAAACCCCTGGGGGATCAGGAGGGCCAGCCATGAGGATGTGAATGTAGGGGAAATCGGGCTAACGGATGATTTCTGTTAAACATTAATATGTTTGCATGCAGAGAGTGAGATCGACTTCGATATTTTGGCCACATTTATATTTACAAAATATCAGAGCCTCCACAGGAAAAGATAATATTTCAAGCCGTTATCTTTTATGACAATCATTTAGATGTTTACAGATATTTAGATAAATTTGCCCAAATTTGATAAGACTGCTTGTTATACTTGTATACCGTAGATAAGAAAACATGTAAATTGAACGTCGTTTGATTCCCCAAAACCTGTGTTCTACCTACAGTATGCATATGGTGAAAAATTAGCTGTAATGAATGTATTTCATTAGATATATGGAATAACGTCATTTAAATTTTATTTTTAATGATTTTATATTGTTTTTATTATTAATTATTATTTTACTATTTCAGGCAAAATCTACAGAAAAGTAATGAAAGCTAAAGTTTGTGAGAGGATCTCCTCTTATACAGAATAATTTCATTTTATAAACCTCACCAACAGCAAATGTCGATGAACTTGCTACTTAACCACATTAAGTTTCTCATGTGCTTCATGAATCTTTCAGCAGTTTGAGCAAAATCAGAAGTTTGAATCACCAAATTTATTTTTATTAATGAAGTCTTCATATGCCAGGTTCAGTGTGTATGATTCAATCCATTTTCAGATCTGAAAAATAAATGATTTTAGGCTATAAAAATAACCTCTCTATTTTTATAGAAATGAGAAGACAATATAAAAGGGATTTTAAACCATCTAATGCAGAAAATTTCTATACAGTGAAATCACATATTTCAGCTTTTCCAAATGCTAAACTCAATTGAACCTCAAAGTAGCAGTTAGCCTGGATCATAAATTCCGTTGTGGCATTTAAAAAAATTTTGAAAAAAATTAAATAAAATGAAAATGTCATTGCATTATAGGTTAAATTGTATAGAATGCTTTACATTTTTAATGTTTTATGGTTTTCAAATATTTTTCACATGAATTATTTTATATAATTTTTGTCATAAATCTGCAAGATGGATAAGGCAGGTACACCTTAGTAATATTTGCTTTGTCAATGTAAAGCCTCTTTTAATCAAATTAAGTATCATATTTATATAAATGAAATTTAGAACTATTTCTTTTTCTGACATGACAGTCACTGCTCTGGTTACTGCAACTATACTTAAATAGCATTGATGAAAATAAAATGCTGGATGATTATGTGATCACCCTATTGCCATCCTTTTGTTACTTTGATTTGGTTCTTTTTGCATTTACAGCGCTTGATTTGTAACTGAGATTTACGAGATGTGACCATCACTCAGTAGGTGGCGCTAATGAGACATACAATATCGAGTTGTCAACTCCTATTGCCACAGAAGATTTATTACAGAGTTCAGTAATAAGGATGTTGGGAGTAAAGGCAGGCTGATTGTACTCTCTCATTTGGGGAGTGCAGATGCCATATCGAATTATTTTAGAGATTTATTCAATCCTGCTTCATACAAATTTGAGGATAATGTTTATTTTCTTGTCTACTTCATAATATTTGAAAAAAAAAATAAAGCATCTTCTTCAACTCAGAACTAAGCCTAGCCCTTTGCCCATATGAAGTGCTGTCCAGGCATATGCTGCAAGAAAGGAAAAACTGGATCTCACTGCAGGAATTCTGTTAAATACTTACATTTAACATTTAATTATTTACTTAACATTTAATATTTGAATATGGAATTCAAATGAGATTGTTGGGAGCTTTAAAGTATTAAGAAATTATAATCTTGGTTACCTTCAAGAAATAACCTAGCAGGTTATTTACAAGTTTCCCATTCAGGCCAAGTGTTGCATGTTGGAAAATTACTTTTTTTTTTTTGCTCTACTGAGCATTCAAAATAAAAATCGGATGTACTGTGGCAATTAAATAGTTTTTTTTTCAGAATAAGTAAATACTATATGATTATGAAGAATTGAAGTATTTGCTTACCCTGTCAATTTAAGAATTAAACTACAACATTCCCCTATGTGTTAGGTAATGCCTTGATGGTTCCTCAGCAAGTTATTTGGTAGTCATCTCACCAAGAAAGTGCTGATTTTAAAAGGGAATTCAGAGGCATTTACTAAAAGCACACTAATGCATGCTCTCTGAAGTCAGCTTTCTACACAGATTAAATCGGCATTGATGTTTTTGGTATCCTAAGTTTTTCACTTTTCGCTTTTCTTCCAGTAAAAACTAATCTCATCTCAATTCTATGTTTTACTTTGCATAAAACAACTTAATTCACATTTTTACAATCTTATTTGAAACCAGTGGATGGATAAAATTATTTCAGAGAAGTTCCCTCTAATATGACTAAGGTTAAGAGACTAATATGTAAAGTGATGGGCTAGTTAGTTTTTCTTACAAGTAACATTAACAATTGAAAAACTCATAGATGTGCAGGTGGGCTTTATTCCAGGGATGCAAGGCTGGTTTAACATACGCAAATCTATAAATATAATTCACCACATAAATAAAAGCAAGAACAAAGACCATATGATTCTTTCGATAGATACAGAAAAAGCATTTGACAAAGTCCAACACACCTTTATGATAAAAACTCTCATCAAAATAGGCATAGACGGCTCATTCCTTAAAATTATCAAGTCCATCTATGACAAACCCACTGCCAATATCATATTGAATCGGGAAAAATTGAAACCATTCCCACTTAGAACCGGAACCAGACAAGGCTGCCCTCTA